>JAPMOR010121346.1:2238-27901 GCA_026543865.1 Argiope aurantia | reverse complement strand
ACCCAAATAAGGTCCAGCTGTTGAAATTATATTTCTATACCCGAATTTCACACAATATAAGGGAGTATTTTTAGTAAAATAAGTTCCTAAACAATTCCCTTTAGGATCAGTTTTATCCCACAATTTCACACAATTATCTGCACCAGATGATGCTATAATAGTCCCATACCTACTAAAAGATACAGAAAATATTACACTTTCATGACCAGTATATCTAATAAGACTCTTTCCATTCTGTATATCCCATAAAATAATATTTTTATCTTTACTACCTGATACAAGTAATTTACCACAATGTGATATATCAAAACAGGTTACTGTATCTGTATGACCATGGAATGTACGAACAAGCTGGGCATTAGAAATGTCATGCATTCTTATTTTGTGATCAGAAGATCCAGTAAACAAGTATTTTGAATTCGGGTGGAATTTTACTGCTGTGACGTCGCTAAGAGCAGTGACTATCAATCTTTCTGGTTTATCTCCATTTACTGACCATATAACAGCTTGACGATCTGCTGATCCACTGGCAAAATAAAAATCATTCTGAGCTACGTCTATTGACCCTATAGGAAATACCTGAGATAATAAATCTAAGCTCCATAATCTGATGGTACAATCTTGTGAACATGATAAAAGAAACTTGTTACTTGAGAAGAATTTGACTGAATAAACTGGTCCAGCATGACCTATCAATCTGTAAAAAAAACCAACTTCTTCGTATTTATCTTCAATAGAAGTTTTTATATCCGACTTAGCTAATTCACTAGAAGATTTTAATTTTCTTAAAGGTTCTTTTGTTAAAGAAAATAAGTCTATAAAACTATCTTTGAATCCACAAGCAATAAATTTTGAATTATTGCTTATCTCTACAGCTGTTAGTCCTTCATAAGTATTATGTACTGTATAACAACAAATACTTGGTGGATTATTTTTATTAACAGATACTCTTTTACAAAGATCTTTAAGTTTATCTATCTCTGCTATTATCTGTGAAGCATTAGGTCTGTTAATATTATCCATTTCTTTTAATTCTCTCTGTTTCTTTAATTGAATAGCATAAGCTTCCAGATGATCATATTTATATTGCTCATCTGCCAAGATAGCCTCCTCACACTCTTTAGAAACAAGAAATGTAGTAAGATCTATTTCAGAATCACCTGCTGATACATCAATCCCTTGTGGAATATCTTCATTCTTAACACCTGAGTATATTCTTATATTCAAGTACTGGTTCAATACTTTCAAAATGCAAGTAAAATTATTCTCTTCCAGGAAATTTAATAAAAGATCGAAAGCGTATCTTCCCATAGGCAAGTAATATTTAGAAGTCCTGAATGTGTGAGCTAGATTATTTTCATGGATATGTTGGGACGTATAAGTACTCTCAAAGCATCTTAATTCTTGTTTTTTATTTTCATGATCTTTAGCATATTTTATGAAAAATTTCTTAGCTTCTTCTGGTTTGTTTTGTTGAATTAAATCAAAATATATATGAATAAATAGTGGGTAGAGAAGAGGAAGAAGATCATTTTTGAATATACTTCAAGGACATCGGTTTTAATAGGTGGTGTGGAAATTGAAATTTTTACCGTCCATTTGGGGCAAATTTATAAAAATGGGTGTAAAATTATTCAAAAAGGATTGAAATAATTTCAAGAAATTGAAAATTATTTGAAGATAGTTGGAATAATTTCAAGAAATTGAAAATTATTTGAAGATAGTTGGAATATTTTTAAGAAATCAGAAAATTATTTAAAGAGTCGCATTTATTGTAAAGAAATTGGAAATTATTTAAGATAGTTGGAATATTTTTAAAAAATTATTTAAGAGTCGCATATATTATAAAAATAATGTTAAATTTTTTAAAATAAATATAAATTTTTATTTTGTAAACTACATCTATGAAATGATCCCTAAATATTCATCGTTCAATGTCCCGACAGCATATATTTTAAGTGAGTCTATTTTTGTACCAATAATTTTCAGTCGAACCACTGAGTCTTTAATCAACCCACCTTCTTGAATTTCAGCAGGAATCTGGTGATTCGATATAAATATGGTAAGGGGTCCTACAGAAGCAAATACCCCCATTTTATTCATCTCTACGACTGAGGTTTCCATAGTCTCCCCCTTAAAAGGCTTCAAAACCAATGCTTTGTATTTTATTCTGAAACTGGTTTGTCCACTCAGACTGACTATTCCTTCACTTACATCGTCTATATCTAAGACTGCTATAACATACCCACTATCATTACATGATCCTTCTATCGTCTTGTACAAGTAATCTTTGACTAGGGTTTGTATTCTAGGACCGAGATAACATGGATTTAAATGTATGATATGAGTGAAGTCTTTTACAAAAAACATTGCAAGGGGTCTTTTTGATAAAATTTAAAATTTTTAAAATTATTTAAGTAGAATTTGTCAAGTTAAAATTCAGTCTTAGTTGATAATATATTTATGTAAGGGGTTAGTAGATATAATATTTATGTATGGGGTTTGTAAATTCTTAATTAAATATTTTAATAAAATTCAATTATAATTTACTGAGTTCCTTCTGTTTTTGATTTATTAGATGATTTTTTCTTAGGCATGCACAAACTTGATCTTCCTTTCTTCTTCTTCTTTCCCTGAGATTGTTTAGGGGTCTTAATCTGAGAATTATTCACAGAAGATTTTAAATCATCTATACTATTTTCTAAGACAGTATGACCTTCTTCAAAGAATTTCTTCTTAATATCTTCAATCTCTTTAGATAAAGTCTGATTGGCAGCTGACAGGCTTGTATTTGGTGAAACTGATCCATCATGTGAAGCTTTTGTATTATCATCTACAGATTTTAAATTATCTTTTGTATTATCATCTGCAGATTTTAAATTATCTTTTAAATTAACATTATCAACAGATTTTGAATTATCTTTTGTACTTTCTTCCTCAATCATACTATCTTTAACACTAATCTTCTTTTTATTACTTGGAGTCTCAGATGTTTTTCTACCTTTTACTTCCCCATAAGAATAAGGTCTTGTAACTCCACTATTCATTATAGTTTCTAACATAGACTTGTTTGCTGAATTATCTTTTTGACTAGATGATCTATCACAACTTATAAAAGAATTTGAACTTTTTACTGAATCACCAAGAGAATTCTTCTTTTTGTTAGTCCTCATAGCTTGATTAGTATGACTATTTCTTTTATTAATTATTGATAAATTAATCTTATCTGTATCATTGGGTTTAAATGTATTATTTTCATGAATTTTATCAAGAACATTACCCATATTGAAAATACTGTCACACATTTCTAATCCTTTAGTATTTTCATTATCAATTGTATCATCTGCTAAATGTTCTTGATTGGTCTTTATATTAAGTGACATTTCGTCATTTAATTTATCATAATTTGTTAGATTATTCTTATCTTGTATATTAAAACTACTGTTTAGGAAAAAGTCTATTATTTCACTACGATCTCTTATAGTCTGAGCATCATCTTCAATAGATTTAGATTCTTCTTGTAGATTGGATTGTTTAGAATTTGCTTCTTCTAATGAATTAATATTAGATTTAAATTGTTCTTCGATAGAGCTGAGAGAGGATTTTGATTTTTCTTCACTAGAACTTACAGTAGATTTTAATTGTTCTTCAATAGAGCTAAGAGAAGATTTTGATTTCTCTTCTGTAGAACTTTGTAATTCATCACTTGATGAACTATTCTGCATACTTAAAGAAGATTTCTTATTTACTTTCTCTGTCTTTAACATATTTTCAGATACGCAACTTTTCTGTACCTCTTCTGTAGATAAAAAGTTCTGTAATTCATCAGACGATAAAATCTTTTGTATTCTTCCTGATACTTCTTTAACAAGGCTTTCGTTATTACTTGCTTCTCTAGTTTTCTTTAATAAAATATCAAAACTAAGATAATCTAATTCACTTTGATTATTAACTCCTGATTCTTTTAATCTTGGTGAATGCTTCGGTGATTTCTTATTTGTCTTCTGATTATTAATTAAGCTCATAACTTTCTCAAATGAATTATTTTCTGCATTTATAAGTTTATCTGATATGTTTAATAACTCAGAAGGAATACCAAAAGATTCTTTTTTCTTAGATGGGATTGAATTATCAGATTTCTTTATAGATTCTGAAGATAAAGTCGATGTTTTTTTATCATGTTTAGGTGGAATAATAATTGGCTTATTATCAGGTTTATCCAGTAATTCAAACGGAAATGTCAAAATTTCTCACTTTGGTGTACTAGTACTTGATTTCTTAATATCTTTAGATTCATTCTTAATATCTTTGGATTCATTAAAGAAATCATTTATATTATCTTCTAAAAATAGATCCACAGGCAAAGGTTTACTAGACGGAGAATTTTTAATAACCTTAGATTGAATTTCAATATCATCATCTTTAGAACTTAATCAAGATTTCTTTGATCCTATCATCTCAATATCTTCTACGATATTCTGGTTTAATGGTTTAACATTAACTTGATTTTCTGAACCTTCTGATTTGGAATATTCGAAACTAAGACTCATTTCTTCATTCCTATTTGATATTGGCACATTACTTTTCTCTAAATAATTATCAATTATTGAGTCTTTCTTCTCATCATTTATGCTATTATCATCTTGAAAAACTTCATGAAATATTTTATCAAAAGGGCTCAGAATATTATCAGCCATTTTCGATGGTTTAATCCTACACGACCCAAATATATCACTGAGCTGAGCCACAACAATATTCTTCCAATCTTGTGGGAATCCATTGGAAAACTTTGCCAATTCTTTAAGCTCAAATCTGGAATGAGGAGGAAACTTTAGAACATCAGATTTGTCTACAAGATAATATTTAGTATTCTCTGTTAGAATTACCAAAGGTGATTCTATATCGATAATTGGTGAGCTCTGGATTAATGTTTTATTATCCAAGTATCCGTTAACACTTATCCAATATTTGTACCCAATCTTTGGATTATTATTCTTTACAAAACTTATGTACCACCTGCTTAGTTGTCTTTTGGAGTTGGATGGGTATCTCTTATACGAGGGTGTCTTTCTTTTGAACAATGTGTAGTCTGGAAGATTTTCTAGACCACCTGTATATAAAATGTCTTCTGGTTGGTTCATCTCTTTAAGGGCTAATTTATGCAAAAAAATATTTATAAAGTAAGAAAAGAATGAAGAATTTTCTTATTTGTATAAGAAGAATAACCTATAAAGATCTGAGTTTATTAAGCTAAATATTTTATATTACTTTATGGGGCAAATATTTTTTAAATATTTATATTTTATTGGAGAGGATGTGAGTAACTTGTTAAAAATCCTGTGAGATGAGAAAATTCTATAATTTTATACTATTTTCCTATGAAAAAATATTTTCAACTCTTAACTTATAAATTATTAATTACAATCTTTATTATAAAATAAGAAATCAAGCATGAGTTTTGTTAAGTTCTTGCTTTAATATTTTTAAGTCAAGTGGAGATTAAACATAGTATGATCTACTTGCGAGACACACTGGTTCTGTACATAAATATAAGACGTGATTTATCCCGTATGTGATAGTGTATTGACTAAGTTCCACAAGAAGTACAGGACAGATATTGGACTATATAACAGAATCCAGGGATACGTAAAATCTAGAGTGCTCAAGATGACACAAGAAAGCTGACCATGGAAGGTTGCAAAAAAGTCTAACACCTGCAGAAGGATCTTGTAAGAGTTAACATCAGAAAGACCACGGGCCAATTAAGAGCTGGAACTTATCAATAGATTTGAAACGAAGAAAAAGAAACTTTTCTATTTATATTGAAATGAATTTATTTTTTATTGCGTTAAAATAAATGTGGAATTTTTATCTAAAAAGTAAGATAGGATTCAATTTTTAGTACGAGAAACAAATCTTTCTAAACAATCGAATAGATAATTTCGATCTTTTTTTAAATATTATTATACGGACTAGCTCAAACGATTTAATAAATGTAAGATACGCTACATTCTAAGTTTTTTAGATTAAATCGATCAGATCTTTCAATAGCTAAGTTATCAAAAGTTAAACCTTTAAAATATTTATGAAATAAAACTTATTTAATTAAAAATAATTTGTTACTAATTTGCTATATAATATTTTTTAATATAAAGATATGTAAATTATTTTTAAATTTAACTTAATTACAATATTGCTCAATTAGTAACAAATTATAATTAATTAAATATTAAATTACGAGTTATTTATAACTAACTCATAACGAAATAATACCCTTATGCTTTTAAAATACTATCTGATCAGTTTAGTATCTTTAATTAAAGCTAGTGATTTCATAATCGATCTTGATAAAAGTATATCGGAGAAAATAATTGTTACACCCCAGAATGAAAGATTTGATGGCGTATGGAATGTTGTAAAGTATCATTTTACGAAAGAAATTCCTGTTCTGGTTTTGATGGTTATTCTGTTGATATTTATCAGTTTGAAGAAGATTATAACAGACGAGGCACAGGATTTTTATAAAATATTGTTGATGATTGTTCTGTTAGGATTCGGGATTAAATTTTCTATGGTGGTATATGATATAATTAGTCTGTTACGGAGAGATGGAGAAGATAATGAAGAATTTCAATAAATAAATTATTTTTTAGAGGGATTACCATTTTAAATTATTTTTTTAATTATCTCAATTTTTGATATATCTTAAATGACGATTTTACTTGATCTTAGACAAATAACAAGACTCTTGTAATAAAAACTTTTGAACTTTATTTTTTTATAGAACATTTATGAAATCTAGTAAACATTATCTTATTCTAAAATATCTATACGCTTGGAGTTTTAATTAGGAAATTACCTATTTATCACTCGTATCTCAAAGTCAAACTTCTTTTTCTTAAATTCGTACAAATAAATTCCAAACTTTATTTCGTATCAGCTTATCTTTCAAACAGTCGAATTCAATTTTTTTAATGAGACTCTTGATTTCTGTAAAGGAATATTTTTTCTATTCATCGTAAGCTTGAATTTGATAAGGTTTTTGTGCAAAAATCGAAGGGTTTTCTAATAGGAATTTGGCTAAAAAATACTCTTTCATATTTTCTAGGGTTCTAATAAATAGATTTCAAAGGGTTCCTTTTATACTTATACTTATATTCATCAATAAGGTAATTAGATTTTATCTTTATGTTTAACTTCTGTAGATCTTTGGGCACAAGTATAAAAAGGGACTTCATGATCTTTTAAGCTTCCCTTAGCACCTTTCACATTTTTTCAACATCCTTCTCTTTTTCTTCCTCATCCTTACTTTTTAAACATTTATCTCTTTTTCTTCCTCATCCTTACTTTTTCAACATTTATTTCTTTTCTTCCTCATCCTTACTTTTTAAACAATTATCTCCATTTCCTCGATAGTCTATTTATTAAACTTCTTCATTTATACTCGATTCGGATCCATTCTTAACAACCCTTGGTTTCTTTAAGCCATGAGACACTCTTCGACTTAGATCTTTACAAAGTCCTTATCCTTCCATAGATAATGTACTTAAGCTATATTTCTGATGATTTATACAAGCACTGGGTTCGGCTTGGTTTTCTTCATCTGTCAACCTGCTTTCTTTTGCACAACACCTTTTCCTTTTCTGCTAATAGGCGTACATGGACATATCCCTTAGCAAAAAACATATGAAAACCACACTTCATCTTTAATATAAAAGGATAGTTTTTCATTCTTATAAAAGATTATGATTCTATGTCCTTTTCCGACCATAGACATAGGAACATTCAATATTCCTTGATTTTAGTATACTTAGAATTTTAAGTATACTACTATCTGCATGTACACCAACTTTGTATCGCGAATACAGAAATCAATAGACTCTAGTTTTATGTTCATAATGTTTATGGAAAAAAACCCTTAAATAATCAATTTGGATATTCTTTTGTTAAAAAATTACCGAACAAGGAAATCTCCACAAAAATTATTTTTTGTAGTTTTTTTATAAGTTTAAAACAAAAAATTGAATTGTGAAATTTATATTCGAGCCTTAAAATTAAAACTATCGTACATATATTTGATTTGTCTTCTACTATATTAGATCTTTACACAGGAAATAATGCTAGTTATATACCAGACCTATTATTTTTAAAACTATGTAATATTTACTGTTTTTTTAACATATCGTAGTTAATATATTTGATCAAAGTTAACATCATAAATTTGAAATTTTTATAATATAATTCTAAATATCAAATTCTCCTTTGGAATTGAATATATAAATCTAAATAATTTGAATTATTTGAGCCTTTGAGTATGGTGTTAGAGATCTCTTTACAATAAAATATTAATTTCTTTTTTATCTATGAGATATACATACATTGAGGTTTAAATACATTATACCTATTGAAAATTTAATAAAGAAAAAGCTTTTAGATCGAAAAGTCTGTTGAAGTAAGAAACTGGAAGATAGAAAAAAAGTTGATGATTTTTTATTCTTTGACTTGTATTCGTGGTAAAAATCAGCGACAATTAACCATTTAGTAATCAATGCCTCAATAATATACCTTAAATATGTACCGATTAAAAATTAATCTTATATTTTTTCAACCTTTTACAATATTTAACGATGATTATTGAGCTCTGTGCTATAGAAGAATACTTCGTATTCATATTATAAAATATTTAGACATTCTTGAAAAAAAGAATTTTTAATTAAATAATGATTACGTTTTTTAATTAACATACTAGAAAAGTTTAAAGACAAATATTCTATTTAACATTTTATTGAGTTATGATCTCATAGTTGAATACAATCCTGTGTATACCATCGCGAACGAATTCCTTTCTCTTCTTTTCATCGATCTTTCTTAGATCATACTGGGTCTTCGATTTATCTTTATCAATGCACTTGCACTTGAGATAATACATTCTACCTTTGATCTCTGCAATTAATAAGTTGTCATCTGGCACGTACAGGCATACTTCATGTTTATATTTCTTCTTTATCCTGTGCTTTAGTTTGAATAAGAAGTTTGGGTTGTGTAGAACTTTGGGAATATTTGATCCATTTTTTGAGAGATTTTCGTTGATTTTATTTACAGATACTATTTTATCTTGACAGTCATACTCGTATGTCTTAGATTGTAGTGACTTTTTAATAGCGACTTTTGGTGCAGGTCTGTAACGTATTTTCTTGATGCGTTTTCCGCTCAGCTCTTTTTTCGGCTTTTCTTTTTGTTCGTGTTTTCGTTTATAATGTTTATTCGAACAACATTTTTCAGATGTGCTACATTTTTCTTGTACAACGCTATCCTCACTAATTTCATCCCAAGTAGATACTACTTCGCTTTCTTCACAACAAATACTTTTCTCTTCATGTACGGGTTCACAACATAGATTCTCTTTACGGGGTACTGGCACATATACATCGCCACAACAAGGATTAAGGATTTCGATTTGTTGAACATATTCATCAATTTTAATAGGCTGTGGAGCTGGATTGCAAGAAACAACATACTTCGCACATGCATCTGGAGGCGGAACTTCACACTTTCTAATCGGTAGAGTTTCCCGTGTACAGCAACTCTTACCAGTAATAATAACCGGTTTACAAGAACAAGCACCATAACAGAAGGCGTACTCACTACAGATTCTATTTGGGATGTACGGAACCAGAGCACCATTCCTATACAGGATCATAATCCTACTATGGTCTTCCCAACCATATACATAAGCAGATTCGATATTTTTAGCACGGAGAACCTCGATCAGGTAATTGATATTAGTAGAATTGGCTACTATACCAACCGAACAAGTAGACTTGCACAATTCAATCGGACTTTTATAACAGGCACCTTTAACTAATAAAGGTGAAAAGCAGAGAACACTAGATAAGCAGATAACTTAAACATGGGTACCTAGGGTTTCGTTTTCTTTTATAGTTTTTTTGGAAGGTCTATTGTCAAAAAATTACCCGAATAGGAAGTTTTTCGCATATTTTGTATGTTTTTTTCGTGAATTTGTATATATTTTCCAACAAATTAAATTAAGGAAATTAATATAAAAGAGAAAATAAAAATGTCCGAGTCTAATTTTAGTTCAAACAGGCTTAAACCATCATAAACACATCCGAATGAGTCCAGATATTCCCATATGTTTCTAATAACTTCTCATAAGAGAGTCCAGAAGACTTATGTACCGTGTTTATTATTCTGTATTGAGTTATTATATGTCTGTATTATTTTTCTTTAATTCCTTTATTGTAGTTATCTTTGAATATTTTTTTTCCTAATCTGGTAAATTGTATTTAAAACTTAATATAGTCAATAAGTTCAATTATTTACATTTTTAATAAATAAATCCAAATTATACTTCAATTAATCAAAGATAAGATTAATTAAGTAATTAAAAAACCCCTTATTCTATATTCAACTATTTTTAATATAATGATATTAGATTATTTAAAAGTCTTAAATCATATTATAGTTTATTGACTCCCTGATAGATAATTATCATTCCCCTACAAGAAATATTTTATTTATCATTATTAGTTAATTATTACTTTTAATTATTATTATTAATTAATTATTACTTTTAATAGATAACTATTAATTAATTATTACTTTTTACATATTTTATACCCACAATGATTATTTTCTTCTTAATTTCTCTACATTATTTATCAGATATTCCTTCAGATTTGGTAGTTGAACTAGATAAAGAGATTCCTTCTAAGATCTCTATAAAAATAATAGAAGATTCTCATAACACTAATGAAAGTTCTTATATAGATTTCTTTATAAAATTCTGGCTTTCACTTCTTCTTTCTTTCTCTATATTTGCTTCTTTAGCAATATGTCTTGATAAATTGTATAAGATTAATAAGTTTATAATTTTAGTATTTATATTATTTGTAATAGGATTTGTGATTCCTCTATTATATCATTACTTTAGACTTGTTATTAATAAACTCTTAAAGATATCAAGAGAATTAATATCTCCATCTGATTAAACATAATTTAATATTCTAAATTGATATTGAATTATTATTTTGAGTTTATTTAATTACAAAGTGAGTTATTATTTATGATTTGAATTATTATTGTATTTATTTACAAATTGAATAATTATTTAAGATTTATTATTTGAGTTTATTTAATTATAAAGTGTACATATTTAATAAGTATAATTTTCCAAACCATAAAAATTAAAAGCATTACCTATAAATGAAAAATAAATTTACTAAAAACTAGCTTTAAATCAAAAAGATTGCCTCCACCGAGGATCGAACTCGAGACCTCTAGTTTACTAAACTAGCGCTCTACCACTGAGTTATAGAGGTTTGATTTTGGTTGTATACAAAATTCAAACAATTTAAAAAAATTTTAAACAGGAATATTTTATTTTTGACAATGCTTTTACTTAATAAATACACAATATTTCTTTTTACAATGAATCTCAATAAAAAAGAATTTTATCTTCTCATAAATTTGTAATTTTTAATCTCCCATCTACTCTATAAATATCATTTCTCAAATAATTTATAGAATTTAATTAAGTATGTACAAACTCACCCGGAGATAAGTTAATTAAAGTTTTGTTAAATCTAAATTGTTAATTATTATTATTTTCTAAAAGTTTTAGTCAAACTTAACATAATTAATTAAAAATTAAATATAAAATTATTTTACAAGGGCAAGTCTAAAAATGCTGATCACATCCATTCTACTACTTATTTTATCAGTAAAAACTTCAGTAATAATCGTTATAGATCTTGATAATCCTTCAGTCACTAATACACAGATAGTTGAATCATCTTGGCAAGCTATGGATCACAGAAATATTTTAAGTAGAAGTTGTACTATTCTAGTAGAAATAGGAATTATTAAGTTTCTTATTGGTTATTGTATCTTAGTAAGCTTTATTATGTTATTTTCTATTTATAATTATCTAACAAATGGTGGTAAAAATCCCGGTATACTGTTTTTAATGTTGACTTTGCCTGTTATTGGATTCTTTATTGTTTATTTCTTCTTTGTGTTTAGTATTACTCGGATACTGAAGTTTATTCAAAGGGTGTAGATTTTTTAAATTAAAAAATAATTTTCATTTCACATTGGATTAAATTTTAAATGAGTTTTGAATTGTATTAAATTTTAAATGAGTTTTGAATTGGATTAAATTTGCAATGAGTTTTGAATTGTTTTAAATTTTAATTGAGTTTTGAATTGTTTTAAATTTTAATTGAGTTTTGAATTGTATTAAATTTTAAATGAGTTTTGAATTGTATTAAATTTTAATTGAGTTTTGAATTGTTTTAAATTTTAAATGAGTTAGATTTAAAGTGGGTTAAATTTTTAATGATTTTAGAATTGTATTAAATTTACTCATTTGAAATTTAATATGTGTTATTCTCAATTCATTTTAAATTTTTTCCAATGTTCATATTATGCAATATTTTTTCTTTACCCCATGAATTTATTAAAACTGAAAATCCAAATAATGACGAAAATAAGTCCAAACTTTTTTAGTGACTCGGAATCTGAAATCAACAAACAACTTTCATCATACTTATTCAAATATACATACAAACTATCAGGAATCCCTTTATGTTACAAGATACTTGGTATATACCCAATAGGAAATATTATATGCGATAACGAAGCAGTCTTTCTTAAAACTATTGTTGAACTGGATATTTTAAAATTTTTTATTAATGATTATCTCCAGGCAGAGAATGGTGTCGTATTTGGGGTTGTTTATGTAAGAGTAGATGGTAATGAGGGATATTCAGGGAGGTTTAAAGTTTTAGATGTTGATAATACAAATGGACGGTGTTCTGTTATAGTAGGGGAATCTACTTAGAAATATACTATTTATTATATTAATAAAAGAATTAGACGAATTGCTATTTTTTTTAGTAGGTGAACTACTTAGAAAGACAAATCTTACAATCAGTATTTTATAAAAAAAATTAGACAAATCACTATTCTGTTATATGAGGTAAATTAAAATTCTTCCGTTATATAAGGTGAATTAATAATTCTTCCGTTATATACGGTGAAATAAAAATTCTTCCGTTATATAAGGTAATTAATATTTTTTCCGTTATATAAGATGAATTAATAATTCTTCCGTTATATGAGGTATTTAAAAAAATAATTAGACAAATCTTTATTTTTCTATCATCCTATAGCTTTCTCTACTCGACTTCTCCACTCTTCGTACTTACCCATCATCTTAACAAGTTCTTCTTTAGGTAAACATCTTGGAATAATTGTATTAAAATACAGAACTTTGTTATGTCCATCAATCCACCCTTTAAGTAAATTAAGACCAAATGCCTTCAACAAGAAATTATTGATATCGTAATCAGAAATCTGTAACTCATCTTGGATAACCTTAAAAGAAATCTTTCTTTCACCCTGCTTGAAACATAAATTAATCAACCCGATAAAATAAGCTTTTTCTCTAACAATAACCCATTTATCATTAAACATCTTCTCAAGTGAAACTTAGTACTCATCAAATACTTTTGTATTACCTTCTTGTACAGCTACGTATGTCTTGTACAAATCTTGACTTATTTTATTCAAATCATTTAACGAAAAAACCTCAACGAAATTGAAAAAGTTTTTGCTTATTAAGGAGTACTTAGCCAATATTTCCATGTACTGTACATCATTAGTCTTCTTAACATACTCTAGTAAGTATCTGACACAGTATTCATAATTCTGAGTTTTTTCGTAATATTTATAAGCCATGAAGTTATATAAATTGCATACATCAGTATCCATCTCAATCTTCTTATATTCAAATATCATTTTCTCTACATCAGTTGTATTCCCACTTTCTAATAATAAAATATATTTTTGTATTTCAAGATGGATAACTTGCATCTGGAAATCTCCTATATACGTATTGGAATCTTTGATTGATGAAATAGATCTAGAAATCAAATCACAAGACTTTTCTACAGAATAAAACCTGGAAATTGATAGAGCACATTTAGTTAATGAAATCGGATGATATTGGAATATATTTTCAATAAAAATATTCAATACTTCTTCACTATTATTCTGGTTAATTGTTTTGGGGATTAGTTCGCATAACTGGTACCATTTTCTGGATTCTTTAAGATTCATCAACTGGTTCATAAAAATTTTAGGGGTGGAAATGTTTATCTATTTAAAAACTGAGGAAAATCATTTTAGTAATAGGTGGATATCATAAAAGAAAGTAAATCTACTTATTTTAAAATAATATTTTATCAGAAAGTATTCTGTCAATATTTTATCAGATAGTATTCTTTAAATATTTTTATAGCGATTCTTCAAAATTATTCTCGATTTTTAAATAACCCTTCATATATGGAAAGAATCCGTATAAACAAATATATAAGCTTAGAAGCAGCAGAATCAGAAAGCGGAGATGAATCAGAAGATTTAGACCAGATAACTGAACCACTTACTGTATCTAATTACACCGATATAGCAAAAAAAAAAAAAAAAAAAAAATTGAAGAAAAATATTCACAGTACTAGACATACAACGAAGACGAATTAGAAGAAGATACTGAAGAATTAGAAACAGAGGATGGTAATGAACTTATCCAGTCCCAGCTTATTCCTAGAAAATCGTCGCCAAGATTAATTTTGGTACGTGTTAAACGTGGAAAAGAAAAAGAAATTTGTTTGAGGATTTTACAGCATAATCCAAAAATATGTAGTATAATAGTTAAAGAAGGATTAAGAGGTTATCTTTATATAGAAGCTTATCAGAAGCAGCAAGTTATAGATGCTTTTGATAAGGTACGAGGTATAAATAAAAATAAACTTACTGTGGTTCCTCATAACGAAATGATTGAAGCTATTTCGTACAGAACAGATTTCCAAAATGTTGAGTTCGGTCGTATTAAAAAAGGAAAATACAAAGGAGATTTGGTACAGATTATTGGAAATGATGGTGATATGATAAAAGTTAGAGTAATGCCAAGAATTAATGATGTTAAGAAATTATTTGACCCAATGGAATATAAAGATGAAGTAATTAAAGAAAGTAAGAATGTTTACATTTATAAGAGAGATATTTGTGCAAATGGGTATTTAGAGAAGGAAGTTTTAAAATCTAGCATAGAATTCGATATAGAACCAAATTTCGAAGAACTTGAACAATTTAATGTAAGAAATAAATTTGATTCGGATGATAAAGTTAAAGTAATCAAGGGAGAGTTAATAGGACTTAAAGGTAAAATTAAAAGTATAACAGGAGGAATGGCTGTTATTATTTCTGATGGTAAGCAATACGAAATATTTTCAAATTTTCTTGATAAATATTACGACGTAGGTGAAGAAGTTTGTTATGGTTCAGAAAATGGAGTAATTACGAATATAAAAGATAATTTGTACTACATAGCACTTAAAAATTTTACAGAAGAAGTAACTGCCAAAATAGATCAAATTAAGAAACCAATCCCGATTTCTAAAGAATTTATTCGTAAAGATCATGTTAAGGCAGTTATTAAAAGAGATCATTTAATTAATAAACAGGTATAAATTAGGAAAGGACAGTATAAAGGATATATAGGAGTGGTCAAAGATGTTTATATGAATAAATGTAGAATACAAATAAGTTCTAATCTGAAATATGTAACAGTAGCTAAAGAGGATCGATTAGAAGTTAGAAATATTAACGAAGGAGATATCGATTTGATTCCGAAAAAAGCTTTTTCAAGTATCATAACTAAGACACCAGCATATGAACCAGATGCACCTATCAATTACACTATGGAAAAAAGTACAGAAAGGTTTGATTACAGGGATGAAAAGTTTAAGGGAGCACTTATCAATTTTAATAATAAGACGTACACAGTAGAGTGCATCAATGGAAATAATTATATAACAAATGATGGAGTATATTCGCGAAATGAAATTAAATTCGTAGTACCTAATAAAGAAGATGCAGTGATTATAATGGAGGGTGAGGATGTTGGTAAGAATGCTATCTTACTTGAGATAAACGAGGTAACAAAGAATTGTATCGTAAAAATTGTCAATGGAAATATAAAAAATATTCCTTTAGGGATTGCTTACAAAACGTGGATTTTAGTGATAAATTAAAAGAAATTTATAAATATTTTTAATCGCTTTCAGTATCTGTAAGAGTTTGTGACGACCAGCCATTTTCTTCTTCATCATCTTCTTCGACTTTGCTGCTTAAATATCCGTTAATACTCTTTCCACCAATTTTACATGAACTATTGTCGAGAAGACCTTTGCTTTCGTTTGTTAATGAGATTCCTTCATTAATTTCACAAGTTTTATTCATTTCTGTAACTGAAAGTTCTTCTTTTCTAATAGATTCGTCCTGTGTCTTGGTAGTCAAATCGGCAGTTTGATTACCTACAAATGAATTAAAAATGGAGGTATTTACAGTATCATTGACCATATTTGAAGTATCATTGGCAATATTGGAGGCATCATTGGCAATATTTAAAGTATCATTGACCATATTTGAAGTATCATTAGCTATATTTGAAGTATCATTAGCAATATTTAAAGTATCATTGGCAATATTGACAGGTATTTTATTTTTTATATTTAAAGGTTTGCCAATTTTCTTTCTTTTACAACAATCATCTGTGTGCTCCTTAAACATTTTCTTAATAAAGCATGGTGTTTTCAAAATATCACTTCCCCATTTTGGGTACACATCCTTAAAAAAGCAGTAAAAATGACCAACAACTATTCCTAACAAATATTCTATCAGAATCCTTTTATCAGTTACCAACATGAATAATGGAACGATAAACGGCAAATAAAAAGCAGGGAAGCTTATAAACCCAAATATCTGAACAACAGCTTGTGGATTTCTTTTAGTCCAAATGTAAGTTATTGTACTGGAAAATGCTGATGCTAACATACTAATACTAAAAATATTAGCTATACCAAATAAAAGACCCCAAACCACAAATATTAAGTAGAAATAATCAGAAGTGTAGATGAATCCTTCCTCTAGCATTTTAGAATATCTGTATAAGAAGGTTATGTGTATCAATACATCTAAAGACGGCTTTCCGAAATATAAAAAGCAGGTAAAAACTCTCCATATTTTCATGTACTTAAAAAACAGTGGGTTGTAGAGAAGAGCGTATGATTGTACTGCGTTTATGTATACCAAAACCATAATTACTATTATAGACAGACTTATGCATCTTGTAATCGGTGGTGTGGAAATAAATTGGGAAGCAAAAATGTTTGAGTTCATTTGGGGTGTAAAAATCTTTTTTTTTAAGAAAAAAGAACGAATTGCTTTTATAATTTTAGATCGAACTAATTGATGGTTATTTAGACAAGCACCCATTGTTTTTAGATGATGACGAATTAGCTTTGTACTCAGATTGAAAGAAAGCTAAATGAACAAGTACAAATATTTTTAAATAAGAAAGAATTAGCTTTGTACTCAAATATAGAGAAATCCAAATGGGGAAGTACAAATATTTTTAGATAGGAACGAATTAGCTTCTGTACTTAGATTGAGTAAAAAGTTAAATGGACAAAATTTTTTTTTTATTTTCTGTTGGAAGATGTGATAAAATTTTTACAAACAGAAGTCTAATTCTACAAATTAAATTAATTAGAAAATTTGTTTGGAGATCTCTGACACGTAGTAAACAAAAAGTTTAAAATAAAAAATATCACAACAAACAATCAAAATGAAGAAACTAAGTAAATCAGAACAACAACTCGGCACAATCGAATTAAACCAGCACATTGGGTTCAGCAGTGTACCTGATTTGATACGTAATCGAAGTATAGAAGATGGATTCGAAATCAATGTCGAAGAGGATTAGGTGCATCTACACTGATAAATTCCCTTTTTGGTGCTCCAATAATATCAAAATCACGTACTAACGATCTTGCTGTAACTAAAAACGAGATTATTAAAAATGGAATATCCTTAAAAACAACTACAGCTACATACCATTCAGATAAAATTAAGCCAATAATCGAGAATATAGATTCTAAAAATATGGAATATTTTGAGAATGAACAGGGTCCATACAAAATTCATAAAGATACGCGGATACACGTCTGTTTATATCTCATACCTTCTGATCATCTTATGGAATCTGAAATAGAATTTATTAAATCGATATAAAAAAAAACAAATTTCGTACCTATGATTCCCAAAGCAGATATATACACCAATGAAGAATTAATGCACCGGAAATCAGTAATTTTTAATATTTTACAGGACAGAGGTGTCCTTTGTTTCTCTCCAGCCAATTTAGAAGGAAATGTTGAGTCTGATGTTGAAGATTTAGAAAACCACTTTCCTTTTGCTGTAATTGCAAGTGAAACTGTACACGAAATCAATGAAGAGATTATACGTGGTCGTAAATATCCTTGGGGATTTATTGATATAGAAAATGAAGATGGTAATGATTTTAAAAGTTTACAGAGAATGTTAATCTACAAACATTTTGATGAATTAATAAATAAGACCCACATCAAATTCTATAACGATTTCAGTAAGAACTGTACTGGAAATCGAAAGGAACAGTGGAAGTATTCAATTAGCCAGGTATGATAAACTCAAAAATGAAATGAATCTTACATTAAAAGAAAGATACCAGAAAAAGATTATGGAACTTAGGGAAGAAGAAGAATTACTGGATTCCATCATTAGAAAGGTGGAACTTGATGCGAATAAAGATAAGAGTCAAGTAGAAAACACTAACGTTGCTGAAGAAGTTAAATAAAATACTTTTAATTACAAGTTAAATTAGAAAGGCTTAGAATTATAAAATAGTCCTGTAATCAAGGCTATCAAAAATACGAAATATCCAAAGTATTCGATTTGTTTTTCTATATTATAAATTTTCTTAGTTTCAATACTGTCGTATATGTTTTTTATATAAAATTTGTCTGTGATGTTTGGATCAGGAGTTCTGCAATCTTTAAACAAAATATCGAGCTGTTCTTTTATTTTAATATCGATTGAGTCCATATTAAAATTCAATGAATCTTTGTCATTATTTAAATCAACTTTAAAACCTAATAACTCATTTTCATTATTTAAATCCACTTTACAATTTGTAGACTCTTTGTCATCATTTAAATCCACTTTAAAATCTAAGAGATCTTTGCTATTAGCTGAATTTACTCTCAAATCCAAAGCCTCCTTATCATTGGCCTCATGCATGTGGGATAGTTTTTAAAAAAATAATAAAAACTTAAATTCTTTAAAAGTGCTTTAAACTTTATTTAAATATTCTTAAATGTATTAATTATAAAGATTAAATCTGTATCGAGCAGTTGAAATATATTGGCAGTTATTTATGTATCTTTTTTCAATATATTTTTTATTCAGTAAATTTCCCCCATAAATTATCAAAGATGAAAATTTCAATCAAAGAACCAAAAAAAATGCACGAAAATTCAAAAGAATTCATAAATTTGCTCAATACTCTTCTTCCATCATCAGAAGTTGTTACAGATCATCCTGATGATGCAGATATACAAATAGATATCATACAAGATGTTTTACCGAAATATCTTGTTATAACAAAGAAAGAAGTTTTTCAATACGCTTTAAAAATCTGTGAATACAGGAAAGTACCAACTAACCCAAGATTTCCTGTTTCCAGTGATACCCAGCTAGTTCTTAATAATTTTACAACAGAAATTGGTACAAATTTAGCACATTGTCTTATAGAAATATTTCCTTGTAATGTTGATAGCAGGCAGATTGTAAATTTTACGGTTAAGGATGAATTTCTATATTTTAGAATGTACCAGTACTGTTTTAGTAAGGAAGGGCCTATCTTTGCTAAAGTTGGTCCACATATAAGTTTTAGATTGGTTAAGTATGTTGAGTACAAGGATGATGAAAAAATTGTACAAGAATTTCTGGATTACAGCAAATCAAAATGTTTTTTGTAATTCTTAATTAAAATATTTAATATTCGTACTGGAAATATCCACTTTTACAACTTTTCTTCTTCATCCATTTTTCATCTTTTAATGTGCTAAGATTGATTACGACATTAGAAATTTCTTTCTCTTTTTCATAAAAGTTTGTCAGAAGATCGTCTAGTTCATTGTGATCACAGTCTATGTTATTTATGTCCATTAGAAGCATCAAAATGCCATCTATATCATTATTCTCAATACATTCTTTAAACTTATCCATTTACAATATAGGGGCCAAATAAGACAGGACATAAATCTAAGATTGTAGATAAATTTATTAAACCGATATTTTTTTCGTACAAATTCTAATTTATCTTTTTATGCAAAATTAATATTTTAAAAAAAATTATTTTATGCATCCATTGAAATGCTTGTAATCAAACTCACAGCAAAATATTTAAAAACTAAACCTGTTCAAGAAAAGATTTGTAAATGGATGATAAAATATGATATATTATGTTACAAGAACCATAAAATATGCAAAATAGATATGCATAGTCTAATTGATGATATCTTCTTGTATGTTTATAAAAATAGCTTAATAGAAGAATATACGTTGAAGAGATATAGAAAGAGAACAATCGAACAGGAATTCTTATTTGAAAAAATATTTTTTTCTGATTTTTATAAAATTATTAAGCCTGAATTTAATGACATTGAAAGAAGTATTAGCGATATGTCAGTATCTTTTAAAGATCATTCTTACAATAATTGCGATTTTAAAATTTTTAGTAACATAGAAAATACAGAATTTGACATATCTTCTTATACTTTAGTATACAGACTTAACAAAATGGATATATTTAAAAGTTCCCTAGATCATAAATTAGAGCTATTTGTAAGAGATGGGAAAATACATCTTGTATATAAAAGCTTCATAGTTACACAACATACACAGGATATCATTTACAAATTTAGAATTGAGAAGTGATAAAAATATTATAGATATTACATACAAATCAATTAACAACAAGGCTAAAAGCATTTATAAAATGTTCTTGGCACTTACAACTTTTATTGATATACGTGTTAATATTAGAAATTTACATATTGAGAGTTTTTTATATGAAATTTGTTTATTTGAAAGCAAATTGAGCAAATATATAAAATTTAATTTATTTACAGGTGCTGTATTAGTTGACTTATACAGAAAAATAGAAGACAAATCTTTATTTAATATCGATTGGGGCATTTTATCTGTTGATGAAATGAAGAAAATTATTTTGTTAAAAACTGAAAATCTTATTTTATTTCTTGACAAATGTGTATTAGAAAAAAAAGAATTCGAAATTATAAGAATTATAAAAATGTTTAAAGATTTAGAAGAAAGAGATTTAATTATTGGATGGCTTATTAAGCGAAATTGCTTTTACCTTTTAGAAAGGTTTTTTTCGATTGATAAGTCTACTTTTTCAAAAATAGAAAAGATTTATATTAAAAGTAACAGAAACAAACAGAAATACTCGAAATTAGCAAATGATTTAAATTATGATTTACACAAATAAGAAAAATGTATTTATTTACTAGAATTTTTGTCATTCATCATTTTTTGAAAACTTTCCCTGCATCTCTTTTTATATTCTTCAAAATCATTTTTACAAATATCTGCCACTTCACTTCTAAGCGGATCATCTGGATTTGGTTCATCTAACCAGCTTAAAAGAGAAACCAATACTTTATCAAGAGTAAGTGCAGGTGACCATCCTTCAGCAAGTATATCAATACAGATAGTACCCTTTGAATTTATATTAGGATGATAAATTGGGCTCAAAAATGTAACCTTAGGAGCTTTGAACGGATAATCAGGGGGGAAATTGATAAGCAGTTTAAACCTTTCTCCTTTAAATACTGAATCTTCAGGGGCAGTTAAATAAGCTTCCCATGTGAACAAATCCCCATTTATAAAAGGCTCCAAGTGTATATATTTAGATGTGTTGTCATTTCCATCAGGATTTTTCTTTTTTTCTTCCATGTTCTTGTACTCTTTCTTTAATCTTTTAATTGCTGCCGAATCTTGTAAAGCCATTTTGGGGGGTAAATGTTTTTTATAAAAAATCTATAAAGGAGTTTGTTTTGCTTCAAAGGTGATAAAGATAATTAATGAATCGATGGATCCATTTATTTAAGAGATCGTTTTAATATTATATGTGTTTGAATTGCAGCGAAAATATCCTACAGAAACACTTTTGGTTAATTTATTTAATAATTTTTAATAACGAACTATTTGAATTTTTAAAAAGTTAATATGTGCATGAATTCTATAAGTTTCTAAAATTAGATTTTATTTTATTCTTTTTAGCCCTCTAATGAGAACAGAAAGAACTTATAAAAACGGAAATATCATATCACTATCGTTAACAAACTTCCAAACATTCAAATCATCCGTAATTAATTTTTCCCCGTCTTTAAATTTTATAATTGGTCCAAATGGATCCGGAAAATCAACAATTAGTAATGCGATTTCTTTGATATTTGGAGGAACTCCTAAGACAATTGGTAAGACCAAGAACATTAAAGAATACATTCGATTTGGTGAGCATGATTGTGAGATAGAAGCTGAGATATTCTACGAAGGTCAGAATATCAAAATAGGGCGTGGGTTCAGTGTAGCCAATAATTTCTGGTGTATAAATGGATCAGTTGTCAAAAAGAATATTTATGAATTATTCATAGACAAGCTTAATATTAATGTCAACAATCTTTGCAAATATCTTCCACAAGAAAAAGTTTCTGAATTTTGTAGAATGAGAAGTGAAGAATTATTAACCAACACGCTTGTAAGTTTAAATAAGGATTTTATTGTAGAAACATTGACTTATCTTAGTGAAGTAGAACATAAACTTAATGATAAGTGCTAGAGAAAGCTGTTTAAAGAAACAGAAAGAAGAACTTGAATTAATGGTGGAAAAGATTAACAGAGATGTTATAAAGATGGAAGAAAGAGATAATAAAATAAAAAGAATTGATATGTTAGAAAGTAAAAGAACATGGGTAGAATATGACGGTATAGTCAAAGATTATAAAAGGCTCGAAAGTTCTAGAAAAGTTTTAGAAAAGAATTATGAAAATAATGAAAAAATAGTTCAAGATATTGCCAAGCAGATTGAGAATATTGAAAATAATCCACAGAATATAGTTTTACAAAATAAAATTTTGGAATTAGATGAATGGGATGGTAAACTAGAATCAATTAAGGATGAAATAAAAAGTCTAAATAATGAGAAAGGACTTCTTGACATTGATTTAGAATATTTAAATAAAAAAAGAGAAAAAAGAGCTGCAAAACTCAACAATTTAAAAACTGAACTAGAGAGTAGCAAGGAAGAATTAGATAAAGTAAAAGAAGGTATTTTAGAAAAGAAAGATTTAATACGTGGAGATGATGATGAGGGATTAGTAAAAAGAAGTAAAACTGAAGACTTGGCTTATATTTCATAGGTACGAAATATTGATACATTATTTCAGAAATATGATACTCAGCCAATTAATGAACAAGAGCATGAGATATTTAAATTAAAAAGACAGGCACAAATAATTAAAGCAGAAGTTTATTGATGTAAAGAAAGAGGTAGATGAATTAGAAGATAAGAAGAAGAAAATCAGTGAAGCCGAAGAAAGAAGACTGGAACAATATTCTTATATTCTTATGAATCTTATAGAGGTATTCTTTGGTTGAGAGAAAACAAAGGAAAGTTTCAAGAAGAAATAATTGAACCTCTTTTTTTAAGTGTGGGTATCAGTGATGCGAATTATACTAATGAAATTGAAACATTTTTGAGCTTTCATGCTTTGACCTCATTTATATGTAAAAATTCAGATGATTTTGAGAAATTTAGTAGAATTTTAAAAGATGAAATGAAATTGGGAGTAAATGTCGTTGAAGCAATAAGAAATCCTGCAATATCATCTTATACAGAAGATGAAATACGTAAATTTGGATTTGATGGAGTAGTTATTGATTTTATTGATGCTAGAAAAGAAATCAAAGACTTTTTAATATCAAGTTGTCATTTACATGACATGCCAATATCCAAGAAGAATTTGAATGAAAAATATATTTTTGAGAATACTTCATTTAAAAGAATGGCAGTAGATAATAAATATGTAGAAATATGTAGAAGTAAATATAACAAGAAGGATTTTACTATATCAAGTGTAGCAATCAAGCCTAAAAATCTTTTTTCGTCTAAATTGGATACAAGTGAAATTGAAAATAGGCTTATTGAATGTAATGCCTTAAGAAATAAATACAAAGAAGATTTAAATGGAATATATGAAACAAGGGATAAGGTGGAATATAAATTAAAATGAATGTATGAACATAAAAAGGATTATGATAATCAGGTTACATCTACTAAAAGACTTATTGGTCTTTACAAAGTTTTAATAGAAAATAGAAGATGTAAATCTACTGAATTAAAGGAATGTGAAGAATCAAAGGATATCGAAACTGAAGAGAATAAAATTAATGCTAAGAAGAATCTTATTGATAACAAACTTGGTGGAGTAAATGTTCGAATTGCTTCCATTCTTAAAGATGAAAAATATTTTGATAAATTTAAAGAATGTGTTCTTCTATACAAGGATATCAAATCTGAATATAACAAATTACAACTACTTTATAATAGTAAAAATAATATAGTTAGACAGAATGTGATTGTTAGAGCTTCTACTGATGAACATGAAAAGATTAAAGATAATCTTAAACCTAGAATTACAGATTTAAAAGAATTATTAAGAGATAAATTGTATACTAAAGAAGAAATGAGTTCTTTACCAAATTCAATTGAAGAATTAACAGCAGAAATTCGTACAGAAAAGACTCAGCTTAAGTTTATAAATGTTGATGATAAAATTAAAGACGAATATAAAAATAGTAAAGAAACTTTAGATAAATTGACTGGATGTTTAGATGAAGTATTGAAAAATAAGAAAGAATATACAGAAAATATTGAACAAAAAAAGAAAGATGCAATTATTCAAATAGGAGAAATCACTGAAAAGATAAATGGAGAATTCTTTAATTTATTTAGTAAGCTTGGATGTGAAGGTAAGATTGAATTTGAACATGAAAATTTATTGTGTAAACAATGGAAAATGAATATTTTGGTTAAATTTAGAGATATTGAGAAATTAGAAAAATTAAGTTCATTTAGACAGAGTGGAGGAGAGAAATCTGTATCAACAATTTTATTTTTACTAGCTTTACAGAAGATAGACAGTGCACCTTTTAGACTTGTTGATGAAATTAATCAAGGAATGGATAAATATAATGAAAAACTTATTCTTGACATGCTTTTTAATATTTGTGAGAAAGATGAAAATACACAATTTTTTATAATTTCTCCTAAACTTGTTGAAGGACTAAATTATAATAAGAGTATGAACATTATTGTATTATTTTCTGATCAATGTAGTGAAGTAAAGAAAGCCTTTTAAGGATAAATTAATTAATTAAATTTATAATTTAGGTTTTTCACTGATTTTTGTAAATATTTTATATTTGAAATTAATTAATTAAATTTATAATTTAGGTTTTTCATTGATTTTTGTAAATATTTTATATTTGAAATTAATCAATTAAATTTATAATTTAGGTTTTTCATTGATTTTTAAAATTATTTTATATTTGAAATTAATTGATTGATTTCTTGGTAAATAATTTCTCAAATATTTTCTTTTTAAAT
>JAPMOR010121344.1:79424-127737 GCA_026543865.1 Argiope aurantia | reverse complement strand
TCTCTTTAAAGTAAAGACAAAGGTTGATAACGAATTCGTCAGATCCATACTATAGTATTTTAATTACATAGTATGAGTCAGGATTGCAGAAAGGATAAATTTTTTACAAATGTTTCTTTTTTTCAATATATTAGTCTTTTGTATAATATTGTAACGAAACTTGTTCTAATTTGGCACATACTGAATGAATCAGTAGTAGATTGTTATGAAAGTTCGGAATTATGAACCAGTTGGCAAGTTCGTATCTGACTGCAGGCAAATAGCTTAAAAATTATTTTATTATTGATTTACTTTCTGCTATTTCTCGTTTGTTCTAGAATGTTCTTATAATTTCTGTATCTTTCTAAATCTGAAAGATTCGTGTCATTTCTTCATATGGATAAAAACAGATCTTAGTTTCTGGAATAAAGTCTTCAGTTGAAATTATCGAGTGTTATCTTTGACTTTAGTTAACACACGGCTCATCTACGCGACAATATAGCTAAATCTCTTTATAGAAAAGATCAATATAGAAATTATTTTTCCATTTAAAGATTCAGTTCTCTCTGTTTGTTTATTTGTTCATTAGGAAATATGACACAAATAACATTCATTTTCCTGATAAGTAACTTTATAAAATTCTATTTTTGCAATAAGGCACATTATGATTATATCCTCGAACTTATTCCTTTCTAGAAACAATGATGTCAATGTTTTAAACGCGATATGTGTGTAGTAATTCTGAAATAAATGTTACTTCACTCTAAAACAAGCTCATAAAGGAGGATTAGCCTGCCATTCAGTGTAAACTTAATAAATCCATAAACTTTACGACAGGCACATCGCCGAGAACATTAGCACAGGTTATTCCTTAAAGTATTTGGAACATTTGTCAACCGCAAATATTTTTGTCATTTTGCAACATCTACATTACATTATATGCGTTAAATCAGCTTTTTTCTATATTTCACGGACACGAGATTAAACTATTTTCTTAAAACTTTTCATAAGTTGTAAATAGACTATTATATTATTGACAATATTTATATAAAAGCTTTATGGATTATTTTCAGAACATGCTTTACTTAAAAATCATTGTCTTTTTATACTAAGAATTTTTAGACAATTTTTACTTTCTTGCATATGAGAATATTTAGAATAAATACCGTAATTGTCGAAAAATTCGACTTCAAGATTTGGAGGAATTTTTCCGTTTCAAATTCAAATCAGAAATAACACATTTTTTTTAAAATTATGTTTGCCTTTTTATATGAAACGATAATACAAAAATGCTTTTAGCAAGATGATTAAATTTTGTATACAGTATTTAAACGAAATTCGTAAATTTCTATCAAATTTGGAAATAGTTTTTTTCACCTGAAGTTTGTCTGTCTTCTGAGAGCAAGTGAGAACGATAACTAGAAAATTGAAAAATCTGAGCTGGTAAAAGTTATTGCTCAGTTTTAGCATAAAAAATCGGATCCAAATTTTGAATCAATCCTCCAAGGAGTTGACCGCCTATTGGTCTTTTCACTCGCAAACTTGCAAATGCAGTTAAACAAAAACGTAATGACCCAGGTAAATAAAATTTGGTATTTAATCATGTAATTAACATTATAATTTTATTTCCGATTTTAACCCATTAACTATCAAATTTGTTTTTGAAATAATTGGACGGAAAAGTTATATTTATACACAAAAAATTGTATA
The DNA here is from genome assembly GCA_026543865.1 of Argiope aurantia. Taxonomy (NCBI): domain Eukaryota; kingdom Metazoa; phylum Arthropoda; class Arachnida; order Araneae; family Araneidae; genus Argiope; species Argiope aurantia. The sequence goes on along the minus strand of JAPMOR010121344.1, from coordinate 126,048 downwards.
ATAGTATAATTTTATTCAAATTATGTTTGTTTTGAAAATATTTGATATTTTGAAAAAGAGTGTTGTTATAAAATGACCAATAAAACCATCCCAATAAAAAAGACCGAGTAAGTAACAGATCGTTTTTATAAATTCTAAATTGAATGTTTATGTATGGTATTTCATTATAATGTAAAAATCAACAATATAATGCTTGAAATATGACAATTCTATTTAGTTCAACTTTCTGACAAATTTCTAGTTTGTTAGCTCGTTGTAAAAAAAAGAACAGAATACACACTTTCTGCTATATGCAGTACCGACTGATATATATATATATATATATATATATATATATATATATATATATATATATATATATAGAGAGAGAGAGAGAGAGAGAGAGAGATAGAGAGAGATGTAACATCACCCGTTTTCCCACAAATATTTAAGTGCCAACGGACCGCCAGATGGTGATCCTCTTCACCAGTAGAATCATTGTGTCCGGTCATTTGTTGTATCCAGATAAAGGACCACAGATATGTGTTTCGTCGTTTCAAAGAGATCCCTTATATCTTCAAGGGAGAAGAACGTCTAAACATCCAGATATTATACTTTTTTAAATTATGAAGATACTCCTCAAATCTTCGAAAAACGATCAATCACCAGCAACCGTTGTCATTAAATGTCGAAGTCAGGTGGACTTTAGCCGGTGTTAGCTGGGAATTGATTATAATTAACATGCATTAGGAAAGTGTCAGCTACAAAGATGCATCATTAACACACATATTTCCCAGATCGATTGAAGGCCATTGAGGAAGCCTTGCTGAGCAGCTATTGGGTGATAAGGAACTCAAGTTCCCCAATGAGAAAGTCCCAGGCGGAGATCTGACGGAAATAAAATACGTCTTTTTTTCTAAGGGAAAGAAGTGAGGAGAGGCGTCAAAGGAGATTCCGGGGGACGCCGAAGCTCCGTGTGATTCGGGTTTCCGTGTTAGGACCCATCCGATAAAGATCGGTGGATTTCTGGAACTACCCCTGGAGCAGTCGTTTGAGCTAACAGCCTATTAGCGGGGATTTTTTTCGGTGTTTATTCTCCGATTTAATCGAGGAACTATTTCCTGATTAACTTTCAACTGCTGTGTGAATTTTGTAAATAATATTAACCTAAATGAAAATAAGTTGTTTTTGTGTACAAATATAAAGCTGTAAATAAAGGAATTGTTTGTTACACAACTCTTTTATTTGATCGGTCAGGATCAAGTTAGTACAAATGAAACGAATTGTCAAGATTCCCAATTTTTATGCATTAGGATGAGTAATAATTTATTAAAGAGTGTGCGAGAAAGTTTCGAGGAGACCACGACTTCTGGTTTTCTTACTACTCATTTATACAGTTAATATAGAAAAAGTTCTTTAATAATCAAAATCAATGTTTTCCATAATTTGAGAAGCTTCTTATTCACTGCACTAAAAAAAAAACTTTTCTGGAAAATTAATGATTGTCTGATTGCCTGATAATTTTGACTTACTCCAAAATACCAGATATTTATTAAATTCTGAATTTAATTCACAAAAAAGGCAGGATTATTTTTTTTTAACTAAAAGCGAATAATTTTTATAATAAAGTTCCTAGGTTGGGACACTATATGCAAATTATCACTTGCATGACGAAAGAACCTTTCAACACACTTCACAGAACATATTGTCAATCTCGATCTATAAAATTTGGCACGTAGTTGATTCTTCATGCTTTAAAGAAACTAACTTTTTAAATTTTTATTAAATGATTTTTAATCAAAAAATAATCAATAAATTTTTAAAATTTTTTCCTCATTAACTTTTATACATACATACTATTCCACAAAAAATTAAATTTAAAAAATGAACGTTTGACTGTTATAAATTGTATTTCCATACCGTTTTTTACTCTATATTTGATAAAGTTTAAAAAGTATTTAAAAATATATTTTGCAATAATATTTTACATTGTTTTAATTATTAAATTTATATTCACTCTCGTCATAGAAATTTTTTATGTGAAAGGCATCGTTGCTGCATAGTTAAAAGTAAATTTTAAAAATGAAATAGAGATAGAGAATTAAGACTAAAATGTTTCCACGCTACAATCTCCTTCAACTTTTTTAACCTGCACGTTGCAATTGAAGTTAAAAAAAGTGTTTTAAACATGTTTTGAGCGGCTATTATTTTGCGTTTAAACAAAATATTAAATATTAAACAACCTATTTATAATCGTTGCCATCTCTATAACGATTGTAAATGGATTTTTTCTGAAAAAACCATGAAAAGAAATGAAAATATATATACGTTTTGGAATTTTAAAGTAACATGAAAACAGATTTATAATTTTCAAATTTATCGTCAGAAAAAAAAATGAAAAACAATGGGTAAACCATCCACGGTAAAATAGATTTACTATGCTTTTGCAAGATGGTATTTTATAAAAAATGCAGTAGTCTGGTTACATTACGTTTAGACGAATCATTCTTGATTTCTAAGTTTTGAGTGAAATCTTTCAGTAGAAATAAATCCGGAAATTTAAAGATAAGTATTCTAAATTGGCATGAATTTGCATATTTTTTTTGCATTATTTTTAGATAAAAATTAAGTAATAAAACATTTTTTATTAAAATTTTTAATTAAAAAATATTATATATTATAATGTATTATATATTGTATAGTATTATATAAATATATAACAATTCATTTACTTAAAAAATGTTGTCAAAGCTTCATTCAGAGCATTGCTAAAGAATTTTTTTTTTATATAATGCTCTCTAAATATTTTTGAGCTTTATAATAAATTTTATTGGCCCGCCATTTTTTTATTCTTTTATGATTCCACAAAATAAAGTTCCCATCTCTAGAACATTTCCATATGCACCATTTTGTTTTTTAACCATGCACTATTTTTTTCTATTTTTTTTTTTTTCTGATTTAGAATTTAGTGAACAGATGAATTAATAATGAAAATTATTTCTTTTATTGAGTGACTATTTCATATTGTTTGCAGTAATTAAAAAATTATTAAAATTTGAGTACATTAAATTAATATTTTTTTTGGAAGCAAAATCTGTTAAATTGTATACAAGCAAGAAAAATAAAGTTGAAAAAATAAGTATCGAGAATTAGAAAAAAAAAATATATAATAAACATTAAAACACATGAAAAAATTTTAAAAGGATTTTTTTGGCTAATTTGCCTGTAAGTATATTAGAATTTGATCTGATAATAAGTTTGTCTCAATCATATTCTTATAAACTTTTGTCACTCAAATATTAACAAATTTTATTAACTTATTCGCTATATTTCAAAAATTTTATTTTTTATATATATTTAAAAAAGTTATATTCGATTAAAAAATTTTTTTACCAAACTTTTTAAATCCATTTTTATGAAATTCAGCAATTCAGTTATAAATGAAGAAGAGTTGTGTTACTTGTTCAGTATTTTATATCAAACTTTAGTCGAAGAAATGATATAATACTATAATTTTAATCGCTTTATATTCATATTATCTTAACATATTATATAATTATTTGTTAGTATAAATGTTTATCAAAATATTCCTCAATGAATGATTCCAAAAGAAAATGCATACATCTTTTTTACTTTATAGTTAAAAAATTATAGAAACAACGAAAATATGATTAATAATGAAATTAAAAAATAAATTGTATGAATATTTTTCTGTTTTCAAAGATTCCTCGAAGTCGAATTTAATATGGAATAAATACTAATTCCATAAAAGCAAATTTTGTAGCCCTCAAACTGTTGGTTCAGATGTGAAAAAAGCTTTTACAGATCGAAAGACAGCTGGTTTCTCTGAGTTTCTATAGAATTCTTCCATATAAAAGCCAAGTGAATAACACTTTAAAATGACAGACGACTACAATTCATAAAACTAGAGTTCATAAAACAGTGATTTAACCTATTTGTACAACTGACCCTTTTGCAATGTTTATCGGAAAGATAATCGTAGAAAAACAAATTGTTCTTGACTCATAAGATGTAAAGAAAGAAATGGATGCGATATCACGTGTTTACCTTGTTATTCCCATCTTTATAAAAGCGCACAATGAAACCTCTAGTGGATTCGGATATTAACTGTAATGTAAATATGTGCTTCAAATAGCAAGAAATGTTTTTAACAAAATGAAAACAATTAACAAAAATATCTAGAAATACATTGAGCAGCTATATAATTAAATCATCTGGAGTGCTCTTCGCAATAATTTCTCACATACGTTTTAATAAAGGTATTATCCGTATTCTCACGCCTACATACAATTGTGGACCTAGGACACGGCTATGAGGATTACGAATGCTCAGATTTTTATTTTCAGTATCCTTACGATACTTTTGTATTTATTGCATATAATTACTAAACACCGATCTTTGACGTGAATCTAGCATTTTTGCTGAATCTACCATTGGATTTTGGTTATTAATCGTAGGCATGCAATTAACACACTAGTACCAGAAAATCGAATATGTATTTTGGACGACTTTTTGATTGAAATCAAAATTTGACAAAGATATGCAATTGTAGTTGCAAGATCACATACCAAATTCTATTTATTTAAATCATTTCGCTTACCTGCATAAGGAAGTTAAGTTGGTCAAACCCTTGAAGTGTTTGACGGATTTCAGATATAGACCTCCGTACCAACTTTTTCCTATCTATCTCTTTTTGTTCTCCATTTATCTTCTTAGTTTTTATGCGGACAGGCGAATAGACAGATTTCCCCTGAATGAATTTCTTACAAAAATCAAATAGAAATTTACAAATTTAGTGTTAAATCCATATAATAAATTTCATGCATCTAGCTCAGGATGTTTTTGAGTCATCGTATTCACAGACAGACAGAGAGAGAGAGAGACAGACAGACATAATTCCAAAAACATGTTTTTCGTTGTAGGATAGTTATGAATCGTGAAGATTTATCAAAATCTCGTTTGAGATTTTTTTTTTGACGATTTCAATGCTTTTCTTTTGCATACTCCATATACAAGAAAGCGAAAATGAAGAAGTGAAGCAATATTTTACAGAATATTATAGTTTATTGCTAAAAAGGCCGAAACGCAGTAAATAATTTCTGAATTCTCCCGGCATTTTAATTCCTATATGATGTTTGAGACTACCTTATAATTAACACAAAAGAGTGCGATGCATCCTGATGTACCCCGCCTCAAACAACAACATACACTTAGATGTCACACATAAATTTTAAGAATTTTTATATAATAGTTAGTTTTACATCATTTTACTACAATTCAGTAATCTTTATTTTGTCATAAAATATTATTGCTAATCCGTAGCATCGGCTTCCAACAGTCATAGTAAATTATCTCCGAGAAGAAAGATTTGCATATATTATGAACGGTTGCAGATTGATTCCAGACCACCAACCACCAACCTCGGCGACCATTTGGCCCCTTTGAGGACATAAATAAAGTTTCTGAAAAATGCAAGAATTTTGGCGATTTCTCCATTAAAAGCAGATGTCTTAGATTCAACTAAAAGATTCCATTACTTTTTGGTAAGCTGTAAAGCTCACGAAGAGTAAAAATGTTCTCTTTGGAAAATTAATCTCACTGCGAACTCTCCAATTTTATGTCTGGCGCCTTTATACTGTGCTGCTATTTAATTAGTAGTTGACTGTGTGTTAATGTGTTGTTAGTATCTATAAAAGTGTCTCTTTGTGAACGTATTGACTGTCATTTAAGTCTTCCAGAACTAATCATAGAATAAAATGTCCTTTCTTTCATTATCCTGCCATTTTTTTTTCACCTTAGATGATTTCCGTAACAATATAAAGATATGCAGGCTGGTTATAATTAAACTTCCCCTATAAACAACGAAAACGGATGAACATTTTGCAACGAAATTTGGTATACAGACTATACACGAGATGCGCTCACGGAATTTCGAAAACAAAATTAGTTTCAAAATGTCCACCAGAGGGCGCGTTTTCCGGAAAAGTATTAATTTTAATACAATAAACGACCAAACGGAATACAGAAACAATATTAACATTTATTGACTAGTTTCTAATCATCTTGTCATCGAACCACATTAAGTAAAAATAACACTACTCTGTTTGAGGGGGAAAAAACAGTTCAGTTTTCAGAAACAAGAACAGATTAGGACGATATTGCACAAGAGGAGGAGGTGTTAATTGTGTCTAGTACAATGTAGGGAAATGTGCTCCATGTGACCTCCCTCCCACCCCGATTCACCTGCAAAATTTCTAGTCGGTGGACAGTGTGTTCAACAGCGCATCTTAAATGATCAATTGCGATGCTTCGCATACGAAGCATGGAGTTCTTTAAATCCTTTAACGTCACAACACCTGCACGATACACCAGACTTTTTAAGTGGTCCCCATAACAAGAAATCACACTGACATAAAACATGACAACGTCTGCAAACATTTCATACCCTAACATGTTTTGCTTAAAACTTCCTCTTCTTCGCAAGCATGCAAATCTCGACATTTTTTTTCCTAGAACTGACAATTTTTTCTGGTTTCACATTTTATTACTCATAATTTTTGTTCTGGATTGTAAATATATTGTTTCTGTATTTCGTTTTGGTCGTTTATTGTGTTAAATTTAGTGTTGCTCCGGAAAAGGCGTCCTCTAGTAAACATTTTGGAAATATTTTTTTTTTCTTTTTTTCGAAATTCTGTGAGCTCATCTCATGTATAGTCTATATATCAAATTTCGTAGCAATCCGTTGACTCATTTGCGTTGGAAGATGCTGTTTATAGGGGAAATTCAATTATAACCACCTTGCATATCACAATTCTTGAATATATTGCCTTAAATAAAGTAAAAGAAAAATTGTTTTAAAATTTAAGGCTACACGGTATCCTAAAAATAAAAAAATGGCGAAAAACTTTTTTTTTTACATTTTTTGAAGGCTCATAACAAAGCCAAATTTTAGATTTCATATTTATATAGTTTTAACGATATTTGAAGAATTCTGGGTGTTCATAGTCTCAAACTAAGAGCAAGTAGTTTCATTTTCATTTTGGAGCAACTTTCTTTAAAGTTAATTAATTAAAATTATTTTTGGATAAAAATCAATTCCTTAGGCGAAATATTTATCGTTCACTACTAAAATCGTTTTTCTGTGTATGCTTCGCGTTTTTTAAACTTAGTTTAAACACGTTGATCTAAGAGTCTTAACACGTTGGCTGCCATGTCACTCACATTCGCGTGATAGCGAAAGTTTTCTGTCAATATAGAATTTGATGAGAATAGAATAAGCTATATTTAGCTATAAGCTATATTACATCTCCTACTTTTATCCCGTTTTTTACATGTGAATCACCTGTGATTCACTCCTACTATCTAATTAGATATTTTCTTCTTTACTATAATTAAAAGAGAGTAAACAAGTAACAATCGTATTAGATAGTGATCCCAATCACAGGCAATCAAGGAGGAGAATGTATCACAAATATTTTTGGAATTATACCTGTCTGTCTGTGACTCAAGGGCACTTTGAATGGAAAAATTTGGTTGTAGATTAAACTCACAAATTTGTAAATTTTTATCACATTTTGAAGAAATCTATCGATGAAATTTGTTTGTCCGGCTCTCCATTTATGTGGTCATTTATAATGTGTCATCACTTCATCATGCTACTACATCCAGTCATCTACAATGTGAATCTGTATCCAAATTTGGAACCAAACGCCTCAAGGGGTTAATCATTTGTCGATCTGTATTTTTAAATGCATGTAAACGCGATAATTGAAAATGTAATGACTTAAATCAATGAAATTTGCAAAGTGATCTCGCGACTACGATTGCAATTCTATTTTAATTCAATTGATGATGATGATGATATCGTGTTCGCGTTATCACGGAAAGAGGGTGCAGTAGCTTCTGAAGGTAAATACCCCTGAACACTCGAGGGAAGAAGTCTGACTTCTAGCTCATATGAAGATGAAACTCACACATTTGCTTGCACAACCCCTTTTTACAGGGGGGCACATTCACGCACCTCACAGATAGAACAGAGAATTTTAATTGAATTGGTCAGAACTAAAGGAGTCCAAAATACTTGTTTGATTTTTGTATTACTTATATATCAATCGTATGCTAGTAATTCATAGCCAGAACGCTAGATTCCCGCCAAATCTCAATATTTATCCCTATTGTTCGCCATTGTTATGCAATTAATAAAGAGGTGTAGGATTTTTTTTATTATACTGTGAAGCTCCCATCTTCCATGTGTGTAACTCTGAAAATAGAAATACGAAAACTCGTGGCCTTTATTGGAGAATATGCGAGTAAGTTTTGGGAAGACCACTCCGCTGGTTTTCTTAAGAATAAAGCCTGAAACAAAAGTATTGAAGGCAGCCATCGAAAAAGAAAGTGCTGAAATTCCAAATTAAAATTTATGAATTGTGTTCATTTCTGTAATGCACATGTCAGCACCATATAGATCGTTACTATCAGCAAATTGAAAATATGAATGAAGTGCAAAAAAAAAAAAAATCTAGCGATATTGCGCTAATACTGGCTAGAGACGGCACTCATACATACAAGTCAAAAAGTGCAGGGCATCTATGTCCACAGAAAATCAAATCAATGTATACCGTCTATATCCGCCGATCGTAAGGAAAGGGTTAATAGAAAATCATGTGCTGAGAATCGAAATTTGAGCTATTCTCAATTTATTGGTCATTCGATCTATTACTTAATTTGTAGCGTTATGGTACATTCTTATCAAACAAATACATTTATAAATAAAAACTCTACATAAATTTCAATATTTCACCAATGCTTTGCTAGCATTTTTTTTCAAAACCTAAAATCTTATGTTGATATTTCTGAGGATCCCCTGAAACTTGATCCTACTTAAACATAGGATATTATCAAAACCGCATTATTATTTTCTTCATAAATATTTCACATATAATTCATGAATTTTACGATCGGTGATGAAAATAATGAAAAAAAAAATCTTTGAAACCTTTAATTTGATTTATCGTATTGAAAAAGATTAAGTATCATAATGTAAAAAGTATTTATAGTAAAAATTATAAAGTTTTATGCATATTGTAGTATCGGTTGAAAAAAAATCCAAAACTTTCTTGGTGATGTCAATACAATACTAGTACACTGTTTTGTAATATTAGTGCATGTGTCATTAAAATTGAATGTTATATGGTTCCCATATTGTATACACTGTGTTAATTTTAATCAGAATATTTTATTTAATTTACTTTCTGTATTGCATATGACATATAGAAATGCTTCGTACGCTATCAGACACCTTGAGCGCAGTGTTTGAAAAATCAGGAACTTGTAACGACAATATGCTACCAACATATACAGAAAGTATAAAATATTATTTATATATATATATATATATATCTTTTAAGAACAAACAGGAACTCATTTTGCTATTAATTTGTATTCGTTTTTAATAAAACATTTCAGCTGTTTATAGATAAAAAGTCACAATATCTATAATCACAGAGTAACAGATGTGACATGAAAGAGCAAAGAGTATCATAATATTAAGGTGCTCTTATATTATGATACTCTTTGTTCATAAGAAAGAGAAGAAAATCTAAATTTCTCGAAAAAATTTATACATTAGAAAATTAGTGAAGAAAAACCTCTTCGATATCCCATTATGGAATTGCGAGGACATTTTAATCTGCACTTTCAAAATTAAAATGTCTAAATTTGAAAGGTTTTTTTTTTCATTAAATCTGATAACATTCGAAAAAAGGTAGTTGAAAATATCACCATTAAAAAAATGCTTGAAAAATGATTGCAAACCAAAGAAATGGCAGCAAAAAGACGTCAAAATGTTTTTTATAAGGCAGTAAAGAAAAAACAATGATTAGTTTTTAATAATGGGAAGCATCTTGAATTCATCCATTTCTGATTAAAATGGAAATACTGAATATGAATAATTTGTATCAAAAGATATTCTTCGTTAAATAGAAGCTCTTAAAAATGATACAAACATTTTTTGTAAGAGAACCTTTTAAAATAATGGGAATAATCGCCAAAGACGATTCTTTTAAAATTGAGGATCGTAGCAAAGACAAAAGGTAAAGAACAAATATCTGCCTTGACTTGAAAGGGTAAATTGGGGAAAAACATTCATCATCGTAAAGTGGAATTTACTATGAGGGCGAAAAATACTTTAATTCTGATCAAGAAGTTTGAAAAAGTACTCAGAAAATTAATGGTAATAAAAGAATATTGTTCCTTTTTTTTAGAACTGAGATCTATTATAATCTTCTGTAAGTTTTTTTTTTCATACAGACGTTAGCTGGTAATTTTTGTATAAGCATGCAGGCACACTTTACTATGAGGCCTTAGTTTCAGTCGTCTCAGAGCTCTTTTAAAGCAGGTTTCGTTGGTGACAATATCGGGGTTTTTTTTTGTTGTTTTTTTGTTTTTTGCATTGTTCCATATGGATAGCCAAATGAAGTATTTGCAACATGGTACAAAAAGAGTAAAAACAAAACGGAATAACACTATTACTATTACGAACAAGAGATTTAGAGTTGGAAATTTTGACTTCAAATAGGAAGACCGCAATGGTCGCCCATTAATGGCAGATACATATATTACCAGGCTCATGCTTTCTGCAATATAGAGTACATGAGATAGCGTAATTCATTAACATTACCAGGATAAGGGGTAATGTTATCTCCCGATTATATTTTTAAATGTGGATGTATGATATTTCGTCTTTTAATAAACATTTTCTTCTTTGATATTTTTTTTTTACTATCACAGCAACCGGCAAATGTATGTATTAGCTTTTTTAAACAAATCAGCTGGAGTAATCCCTCCAAAACTTTCTTCCACATTCCCTAATAAAGATAATATTCCGATTAAAACCGCATAAAATTCGTGGGCTTTAATAAATTTGTGGAAATTTGTATTGGTATGTTAAGGCCATAAACTAAATAAGCACTCACATTTTTATTTTCACAGTCTCATATATGAGCGTTTTGTGCTTTAGTAGTATAATGAAGAAACTAGGAAATATATCGTGAATGTCTTTTTGGTCAAATAATTTGAAATCAAAATTTGAACCTAGAACTACAGCTTTAGTAATGATCTCACATACTTTATTTATCGAAGTCGTGGCGTTTGAGTCATAGGGCTTAGTATATACAACCACAGACAATCAAACTTTTGACGCATTTATTTCAAAATTTGATACAGATATACAGTTTGGATCCTGAAACTGAATGCTAAATTATATTTATCTATTCCTGAAGCTTTATAATTTTTGTGTTTTAAAACCTCACAGTCATAAATTTTCAGAACAATCTTTGGAAATCTCTAAAGGGTTATAAATCTTTAAAAGGGGCTAGGAGAAAATATTTCGTACTTAAATATTTCGTATATAAAAATTTTTACTGATATATTTACTGTTTTTTAATCTTGATGTGTGAAATTTTGCAATCAATTTTAATCCTTTATTTACCGACGGTACTTTAAAATACCGTTTCAATCTGGCTAATATCTACACAATATGAATATTTTTTCGAAGAGTATTTAAAAGAACACGAAGAATATTTTTCCCATAAAAAGCAGTAAATATCATCTAAAACATAACATTAAAAGTCTTTTTTTATTCAATGCAATCAATTAAATTATTTTTATTAATTAAAAAAATTCTTCCTGCGTTTATTCTTATCAAAAATTAACCAATGGTTCAAAAATAAATTTGAAAACTTGATGTTAAAGTAATTTGGTAAATAAAGGGTTAAACTACTTCCTAATAAACTAACGACTTAGCATGACGCCATCTGTCGGCAAGGAAAATGTTTTATCGATTGCAAAATTTCCACCCAACAGAATGACAAGAAAGTGAATAAATACTGCATTATCATAAAATTCCGAATTATGTTTAAAGTTTTGAGCTCATTGTGAAGTCAGTTTAAAATCGATGACAAAGATTCATCGAACAGACAGAATAGAATAAAAAGAAAGTTAATAAAAAAATGTTTATAATAATAAAAAGGGTTTTCACAATCTCAGAACGAATAGAAGTACAGAGAAATGTCAAAATCTCCAATACGAATGTTACCATTATAATTTACTAATTTGTATAATTTTTATAGAAGAAATTGGAAAGCAAAAATCATGAGAAAAAAAGTTAAAATTACATGGTCTATTATGCAAGATTGTTCATTGAAACGTGTGAGAATAATTTTATAATTCGGAAAGCATCCGGCATTTTCCGATATGGGCTGTAGTGATGTTGAGATGCTTTTTAATCACAACCTTTGAAATCAGATATTTTCTTAAAGGCAGTGCTTTCGCTAATATTTGTATCTATTTGCCATCGACATTGGTTAAATTGTATTAGTTTGATGGCAGTGCAAACACGGAGAACGAAAAAATGATTTTAATACTTTTTTTACTACCGCAAAGGCAAAAATTCTCTTTAAAATTCTCTTGAAAACGATGCTGGGGGAGAATGGTAAAAATTTCTGCTCAAAGCCAGCAATATTCCAGCAGGCCATACACGATTGATCATAGTCTCTAGGTTTTGACTGGGATATCTTATCCCTCCTTCCATTTCGAGCTGGTTTGGCACCTTCAGACTACCATTTTTTCCGTTCTTAAAGATAAAATTAACAAAAAATTTAAAAGTTTCAATTTTTCAGATTACAGCAAACAGTACTTTAAACATCTTTTAACAAGGCTGGAACAACTATGAGAATGGGGAAATAAAGGTTTCCATCAGATCGCAAATCATCATCAAATAAAATGGTACATATATTATCAAGAAAGACTTTTAATGCAATTTTTTTTTTTCCCCCCCCCCCCCCCAATAGCAGAGATTTATCCAACAACTTAATTGTCGAACTACTCGCGTCATTTTTCACGTCACAATTTCCATCTCACGTCATATGCAATCACATCATAAAGGGCTTCATAATTTTCCCAAAGCAGAAAAATTATGGAATGCATAAATAAAATACCAGCAATATTCTCTAACAAAAAGAAAAATTTACTGTCCAGATTTACCGAGTCACTTAATTTAATTACTACTATTACTAATAATCTTCCATGTGATCAATAAAATACCATGATTCAGCTACTGAAATGTTAGTACCTATTTTAGCCGTGAATTGCTAAGAAAACCCAGCTAAGCAATAAGTGGTGGGTTTTTTTTTTTTTTTTATCGAAAGACATATAATTTTTATTGTTATATTTTTACAATCAAACGCGGAAAATTTTCGCATCAGCTTTCGACTAGCGGAAAGTGGCCAGTGCGGACGAGTGAAAAAGCACTGCTGCTGCTTCATTGAGTTATGGAATATACTTTTTTCTTTCAATAGGAATTGAAAACACTAGAAAGCATATAATATTTTTTTAATTACAGAATGGAGCATTTTAGGAGTAAGCGTGTATATTCCTTAAGTGACTCAGTGGAAGGTAAGTAATTTAATTGAATTATATTAAAAATAAACTGAAGCCATAATTTAAATAAAAAAACACTTTTCCTATTTTTATGTTATGTATGGTGGAATTTCCCTAATTCGCATAATTATGATTTAAATTATTCATTAATTCAAATTTTTTCTCCTGTTTTTAAGTTTTTCACACATTAAAATAACCTACCAGTTTGAAATTTATTGTATTTAGTTTAAAACGAAACTTAAAAATTGTGAGGATCTTAATTTTTTTTAGTTTGTTAATTATGTCCTACCTTGTGGTCATACAGTTTATAAACGAATAATTTTTAAAGCCTCATTAGGCGGGTGTCTTATGAATTTACTTAACTTCCTAATTAAATGAGACATCCTATGCGAGACATTTTAGAGACATTATCCTATACGAAACATTTGAGAAACATTAGATCATCCTATTTGACATATTTGTTATTTTAATTCCTATAATAATATAAAGGGAAATTAAGATATTGGAGCTTTTTCGATATTTGCATTTTAAATTACATAAAGCTGTCATTTATTTCACATTTAAAATTAAAAATTCAGTAACTTGATGTAGATATCATACACGTCATTATATGCGAAAGAATTAAAAATTCAACTGCTTAAAATAAACTCAACAAAAAAAATTTAAAATCATAAGTTTAAAGAATTACTTTAATTAAGAATAAAATAATTTTGAGTAACTACTTTTTAAATTTATTAACACTTAAATATTTTCTGATATTTAATAAGATGACATGTTCGGTCATGAAGATAATTTTATCTTACTGATTTAATTAAGAGTTCATGAAAAAATTAGCGTTTGATATTTCACGCAATTTATCCGTAGAAATACAACAATATTAAATAATTTAATCTTAGATTAAAGTTGAAAAATATGCTCGAAGAATACTCGGTTGCCACGTAAAAGATGTTGAATAAAATGTTTTTTATTGTGATTCAGTTGATTTCGGATAGACCAATTTTCATTGCGTCTGGAAATTTCGAAGTAGATATTATTTGATATATGTTGTCCAAATTCGTATAGAAACTAATAGAATAATTCACCGTTCCTTAGAGATTATTAATCTATTTATTTAAAAGTGGTATGTCATTAAATCAATTAATGAACTCTCATAAATTTAACCGTCCTAATTTTATTACTGTTTTTTAACAATTATATTTTATAATTTATTATGTATATTAATTTATTTAATTAATATTTTTAAGTAATTACATTTGTAAGATAATTTAGAATTTTGTTATTTTCAATACTGCTTTGCATATTTTTTTCCCCGAAGGACGTTGTATAAATTTATATAAATAAATGCGAGAAATGTTAAAAAATTATATTTAAATTTTTTAATTAATTAAATTAGAACTATTTAATTAAAAAAAATTAATTTATTATCTGATTTATTAGAACTTTTTTCTGTTAATTTTTTCTTATTTAAAACAGAATTTAAGTAAAATAACTATTAAATATTAAATTATTCAAAAGGGGGATATAATAAAGAAAAAATTTTTAAAAAGTTAATTTTAAACTTTTATGTAATATTGGGCTAATTATTAATTCAGTGTCTCATATTTTTTAACTTATAAAAAAATTGTTTTTTATCATGATGTAGAAGAAATAATGAATGATAGTGCATCAATAACTTTTACACTGGACACTTAAAAAAACTGTGAATTATATTGCATGTTAAGAGTAAGGACATATAACGTAAATATAAAAATTTTGAATGGTTAACAATATTTAATGAAACAGCGTGCTTTTAGTAAACAAAAAAAAAAAAACCTTTTTTATCTATAAAATTTTTAACAATAAATAAATTTTTAATTGAATTCCTTTTAACACATAAATACGTATGTAAAAAATATTAGTTATCGTTTCTCGCCAATAATTTTCCATATTAAAAATGATATTTGGCTTTTTTTGAGTTTGGCAGTACTGTTACGCTGGTTTTATTTTTTCTTTGCCTTTCAAAAGCATTCTTTTCTTATAAGTATCATGGATGTTTCTAACATTGATTTTAAATCAAATGTTGTGTTATATCAGAAATTCCCTATTTGTATTATACCGTAATAATATAGAGTTTATTCTAAATGTAATAATGCATCTGCTGAATTCATAAACACGTTGTTGCAACATGAACCACCAGTTATTCAAAAGGATGTTTTAATAATCTTCGTGTTAGTTCATAGCAGTAAATATTTATGCTTGAAGATATAGCATTTTACTTTTGTAAGAAAATACTGTTGTAAGTTTATAAAGAGCTGTAATAAAAAACATTCTGTAGTAAATTTATCTCAGCTTCAAGCATTAAAGGATTAACAAAACGATTATTATTATTATTGGATTGGAAAAATAGACTTTTAAGAATTTTTTATGTACTTCCGAATTCTGGAATTCCTCTCTGCTTCCGTGAATCTTATTTTTGGGGAAATCTTGTTGGCAGTAATTACTTTCATAGCTATCGGGGACTATGTATTTTAAAAAGACTTTCAGTCCCTTCCTTAGTTAAAAAAAGATTTGCTTATCCTGATACCAACAATGGAATAAGTTCAAAATGGGAATCGTTGAATGTATATGAAACTGAGAATAAAATTTTACAAAATATTTTTAGCTACAAATTAACTCTTTGCAAACATTCTGCAAACAAAACAATATTAAAAAATATATGCAGATATAATATTGTTACGAAATTTCTTTACCGGGTTCGTTTGGATAGTGGAAGTGATATGGTGTAAAGAACGCTCGATCAGCAGGCAGAAGTAGAATAAAAACAACGACGTTTATTTACACGAAGACACCCAGGACAGCACAACAACGATAACTATATGCAGCACAGAAGACGATTATCTTCACCCGAGACGTGTAGCATACAACAGCAGCATACAACCAGAATCTACTGCAGACAGTAGCGCACAGCTCAGTTCAGTTCAGCACGAGCTTGACTCCGTCGCTGCTCACCGTCGTCTCCGCTCTGTTGCTTACGACTCCTCCGCTCCGTCTTCGGACTTCACTTCTCTGGCAGCTGCGGACCCTTTTATAGGTTTCAGGAGGCGGGGCTAGAAGCCTCTCAACCAATCAGGAACGTTCGAGGTGTATCTCGGGTCCTACTGGACGGATCGGGAAAATTCTCGAAGTTTCGGGTATAATCTATTTTGGCGCCAAAGTCGCCAAATTCGTCCCCAGGTCGCCAAATGGTCGCCAAGTTTGTCGCCAAGCTCTGGTACTCCCGACGGGCCACCTGGACTCTGTCCCATTCAGATGACTGTAAAACTTTCTTTCTGTTGATGGAACAAACTATGCTGGGAAGTCGAATTGCAGGTTTGTAACAATATTTAATCGTAAAATCATATGTAGAAAAATATTTATGGTGAATTAAAAAATCTCATCTCTTATTTTTTGAAAGTAAGGCAAGAATTACAAAATAACTTCGATTATTCGAATGGTTAAAAAAAGGCCAGCAAAAATCTTTTTAATATGTTCAAGCCGCGATATTTTAATACAAGTAAGTGTACAAAATATGACTAACTGTATTTTTGTTCTATTAAATTATTACTTTATTTTAAAAGATTTCGAAAATGAAATCTTAAGAATTGACCCGTTTTACATCAATTAATTCGAGATCACAATCACTAAAAATAGTGATTATCTTGCTTAAGGAAGCCTAGATTAATAAAAAAGCACCTCCCACCAATAACAGATGCTTCTTGAGAAGCAAAGGTTTCCAAAATACCATAGACACACCCTTTAATTTCCTTTAATGATAAAAAATTGCTTTGATAAAGACTGTTTGATATACAGAGTGGTTATTTAGTCCCGGACCCATTTTGATGTTTAATGACTCATAAAATAATGAAGATATAAACAAACTTATGGCATTTATTGATGGAATAACTCCTATATTTTCCTTTTCAGGTTTGAATATTTTTACTTTTGTAAATATCGTCTGCGCGTGTGGTTAATTTCAGATAATTTCATTTTCCAGTCTAAATATCTGTACTTTTCTAAATATCGTCTGCTTATTAATTGGATTTTTCTCTCTTTTGTTTTTGGCAACTATTGAAATGTTATGTTTACTTTTGATGTGTTTGTTCTATGTAGTGCTTTTGTATGTGATGTTTTATTCGAGCGGATATTAAGGAGAATGCATACACCACAAGAGAAAGCACAGATTTTATGGTGGTTCATAGAAACGAAATCGATAGTGCAAGCATAGTGAAATTTCAGAAGAATTTACCAAAAAGATCCTCCATCCAAAAACAGCATCTCGCGGTTGAAAAAGAATTTTCTAGAAATTGGAAGTTTCGCAGATAAGAAACGTTCCGGACGTCCTTGCACAAATGATTTTGATGTTGAGCGAGTCAGAGAGACATTTTTACACAATCCTAGAATATCTGTGAGATCAGCGGTTCACATTCATTGACAAGTTCATTGACAAGGGTCATGAAACTTTTTGAGTCTATTTAACCATTTATGTTATTAATTTTAATCTATCTTTATTATTTTATGAGTTATTAAACATCAAAATGGGTCCGGAACTAAATAAACACCCTGTACTTTAAACATATTAAAATCGAAATGATTGAATGTAAACATTCAGCTTAACACAAATAATAAATAATGTCTTTTATGTCAATATGTGAAGGTGAAAATTGGTTGGAGATAACTGATTTATGATATTTTTATAGCAATTTCTGTTTCAAAGCTCCATAGTGAGTTGTTGTTGAGCTCCATGGTGCTCCATGGTCCAAAGCTATTGATGTAGTGCCTTCTGAGAAACATAAAGTGAATAGATACTTCGAATGTCGTTTTTTTTGGGGGGGGAGGAACTCTGAGAAACAGTTAAATGTGTTTATATAATATGTGAATATATGTATTATGAATTTAAAAAAATCCATAGGAAAGATTCAATTGCACGAACAGCAAGAAGTAAACAGATCCCCCTTAAAATTAACTTTTTTTTTGTGATAGTCTCGAAATATAATTGCTTCGTGTAACTATCAGATACCACAATTAAACATTTATTTAACTAAAATTAGATAAATTCAATACCTTCTTACTTCTTTGAACACGAAATGGGCTAAGAGAAAATACTGAAATTGTTAAAAAAAATAGAAATAGATGAAATCACTATTCAAGCCTCCTTGAATCCGAAAAACTCATTTTTGGAATTAGGTCTATCTGTCTAGGGAACACTTATTTAAAAGAGCTTCGAGTCAGACAGATGAAATTTGATATGAGATGCCTGCTCCAAATTTGTTGATTTCTATCAAATTTTGCGTGAAATTCATTTACATGAAACATGCGAAGAAGATGACTACAAAATTTGAATAACTAGATGGAAAAAATCGGCGTACAATTTTAGCCATTTAAATTGCAACAGATTTTGAACTAAATTCGTCAATGAGTTGCCATTTATCGGTTGTACATTTTCACGACTGTGAAAACGATAGTTAAAAAATGCAGAAATTAAACCTGATATGCAATCTTGTATAAAAATATTTTATCTGGATTTCACTTCTTAAAATTTTTCGCCCAAAATAAAGAAATTCGAATTTTCATAATTCTGTCGGTTTTTGTTCGCAAAAGATGATTTTTTATTTCTCTAGAATATTTTTTGTAAATATGACTAATAGGGTTGCGGGATGTACAAAAATGTAAACTTCGTAATTTTTTCATCATACAATTATCGACTCAGACAGTACAAAATACAATTATTTACTTCATTTAAAGTATTTTTCCAATTAGAAGTCTTTGCATACCTCTAACTGTTTAGAAATTAGACAACAATATGGATAACCTGTATAATTTTTATAATCAACTATTATTTTATCTCAAACAGTTTTAAAATCTTTCATTAAAATCTTTTTCTTAATATTTATTTAGAAAAAAAAACCCGACCAATAACGTTTGGTAAATACACATTTTTGAATAGCAAATAAAATGGAAATGATTGAATGTTCATATCAATAACACTGAATCAGCAAATTCAATATGTTGCAAGCTCCATTAGGCATTTTAGGATCTTATATAATAAGATTTAACAACAAAACATCCAAGCAACAAAATTCTGATCTTATTTTCTTTTTCAGAAATTCTCTTATGTGAGTAAACTCCACCTGCTAATATAATTTAATGTCGTTAGTGCTTTCCTAGAGTATTATACTCGTTGACGACCCGATTGACAATTGCCTGTTCTCTCCAAAGTTTTTTCAGCTGTTCGTTTCATTTTTTATTATTGCCATGTGATGCTTTTTCAATCCGGTACTTTTCTACCACATAACATTTCGCTCTGTGCAGTAGGGAACGGAAGACGCATGGAATTGAGCACCGGCTAATAATTCTAAACCAAAACTCTGAAGTGAGTGTTATTGCAAACATCATTTTACGTTAAACTTATACGAATGTATTAGATCAGGGTTTTTAAACTCTTTGAACATTTTACCACATAAATTAGATATATGCGTCATTATATGAGCATTTACTGTTTAAGAATAACTGCATCCTAAATGAAATTTTATTATCTAAGTAAGAGACATTTAAAATTTAATATTCAATTTTTTTTCCGAAAGTGAAACATTTGCATTGCTAAAATGTTTTAGTTTACAGTACATTTTAGTAAAAAGTGGATAATAATACATAATAGACAATATCAAGATTTGCCAATGGTGAGAATACATGTGACGAAAAAAGTTACTTCATTGTAAGCAATTTCAATGTATTTGATTTTATCTTTGTTTATTTCAAATTAATGATTTAAAGTTGCTACTGTGCCTTATATTTATTTATTTAATTAAATTATTTATTAAGAATTTGTTGTTATTCTTTATTATAATCATTATTTGCCATGCGGTTTTCTAATCTATACTTTTTTCACTTTCAATAAGGATCACTAGCATTTTGGTCAGTTCGGTCACTACCATACTTTAATTTAAGAGGAACCCAAAAAAAATATTAGAATGTTAAATAATACGGATTAAAACAAAATGCTAAAAAATTTACATTTTTTTAAATTTTTTGCTTAGAATTTGTATAAACAAAAGTGATGTAATACTTCATTATATAATAGCATATCTACTACGAATTAAAAACTCTGCATTAGATAATTGAAAAATATTTTTTTAGGAATAAATATAAATCTCATAATGAGTAATATATTCAATTTAAGCATTTTTAGAAATAAGAGTCAAGGTCTTGAAGATGAAAAATTTAATAATTTCTCCTAAATTTCGAACTCAAATCACATTTAACTTCCGGCATAATAGAAACTTTTGAAGCTAAGAAATTATATTAAAACTTACATTTAACATAAAATAATTGAATTGTTGTTCGAAAATTTAATCAAAATAATTGAAAATTTTTGATGAATTTTGTAAAACCTTTTAATGAATTTGTTTGTGGTAATAGATGACATCATTTAAATTGTTTAATTCTTTCTCACCTATGGTTTTGAAAGAAAATCTTTGTATATGAAGAATAATTTTATTTAGAATAAATTCTAAAAGTATATTAATTTTTAATATTAAAATTAAACTTTATATTTAATAATTTTTACAGGTCCTTTATTTTTCTGATGAAGCAATAATTTTTAACAAGACTCTTTTACTGACATTTATTAACAAATATAGCATTCTATTCATTTTCGTATTTGCTTATATATTATGATTATAATTTATAAACTGTTATGCATTATAATCATATTTTTATCTTTTTTTAAAAATACGATTGATGCGTTTATTGCGTTTTTGATATATTTTTTTATTTAAATAAACATGAATATCTGTTTACGTGTTTTGGGACATCTATTTATTATTGCTTCTTTTTTAAACAAAATAGTAGATGTTTTCCATTTATTAACAATTTTTCAATTGGAAAGTAGCTTGGAAGCTGGTTTAATTTTGATTCCTTACTTCATTGCACAGTTGGATGGTCACAGTCTTTTAAATCATGGGTTCACTCGTGAGTTAATACTTTTTAAATTTTATTTGACATAAGCAAGAATCAACAAACATATGTATCACCATAAAAGCATTTTCCGATTGAAAATTAATTCATCGTTCATTACAATTAGTAAATAAAACGTTTTAAAATTATAACATTTAATTATACCTTAAAATTATATATATATATATATATATATATATATATATATATATATATATATATATTTAGTAAATGAGGAGTATTTATATATTGTTAAAAAATAAGATTTATAAATGATGCATATTAAAGCGCAGAATGAACCTGTTGAATTAGAACCAATTTCACATTTTACCTTCAATTATTTCAAGTATAAATGAAGTGAATGAGAATTGAATTTTATTTATCTTTCAATCATGACCAAAGAAGCTTTTATACATTTTTAATTATTGCACTCCGACAGACACATATTATGAATTTGACCAGTAATTGCCATTTATAATACAAGTTACTGTTGCTCGAGTTTTAAGAAATATATAGATATGAAGATACTACATCTGATAATTCAGTGAAAAAAATAACTCTATATCCAAACTAGAATCACTAGTCTACTGATAATATTAAATTTAGTGTTAAAATTTGAAATTTTAACACTAATCTTTATCTACCTATTTTCTTTTACTTGCTTCAGTTTGACACACTTATCAAAATCAGGACTGGCGTAAAAAAATCAGTTTTGATCGTAAATAAATCATTTGTTACTAAAAGAACTTTATTGATAATATTTTAATATATCTGCTTTTGAAATACATTTTTTTCATAGGCATTTTATTTGCCTTAACAAATGCTCTTATGTCTTACAGCAACATTCAATTACATCATCAAGATGATAAAATTTGTATGAAATTGATTAAATAAAGTGGCAAGAATGAAAATGAAAGCTAATGAATCAATTGTTTTGGATAATTTTGCATGAAATTTCTTTATGAAGGAATAAATTTTATATGCTTAAGGCAATAAAGTATAAAATCTATTATTGAATCAATTTACGCACTAACATCTGCACATTTGAAAACACGAAATTAAAATGCGGCTGAAAGGATGAATTGAT
This sequence comes from Argiope aurantia, assembly GCA_026543865.1. Taxonomy (NCBI): domain Eukaryota; kingdom Metazoa; phylum Arthropoda; class Arachnida; order Araneae; family Araneidae; genus Argiope; species Argiope aurantia. The sequence goes on along the minus strand of JAPMOR010121344.1, from coordinate 103,553 downwards.
ATTAGCATATCTTTACTTTTCTGAACTTTTTTTTGCACATCAGCGTTTCTCAACCTTTCAGTATTTGTGGCCCGGTTTTCAATCATAATTTTCATCGCGCCCCCCGCTTACAGTAAAATGCATACAATAATAATGTATATTGAGTATTTTGGATTCTGTTTTTAAATTATTTTTAAGTAACTGCCAAAACAAGAGTAAAAGCGAGCCAACATTGGCGAGAAACCACATCTTGCATTTTGGACAAGTCGGTGGTAAACAGATGAAGCGAATGAAAGCGGGGAAAATTTAAATATTATATTTGAAATGAAAGCCAGGCAGATAACGTTAAAAGAATATGAAAGTAGAAAAATTCGTTAATGAAAATTAACCTAGACGGAGTGAGCTAAATTTAGAAAGTGGAAATACATTTTTTTCGAATAATAAAAGAAATAGAACAGAAGCATGACTAAACAAAAGTGAAAAACATAAGCAGTATTTGTGGAAGGGAATCCACACGACCTATGCCGTCTCGAGCATGCACGGAGCAAATGTTTTCTCATAGGAAGAAGGAAAATGTTCGATAACGCAAGTTTCAATTCCAGCCAGTCTCATTCGAATCGATTCTTTTATTGCTATCGAATCTATCGTGAATGTGTATGTTATATATGTTTTCGTGTTAATTACAATTCACCATATTAAATATTCACGACAGCAGATTTATGCAATAAATTTTTAAGTGGAATTAAGCAAACATTAGACGATAGTCAACCATCAACAAGTACACAGACGAACGTGGTTCCGAAAATAAAATGAAGAAAATATTCTCAAGAATACCTAAATTTTGGGTTTACCAGTGCTGAAGTAAATGAAGACTAAATGTCAAAATCAAATGCTTTGTCTTATGGAGTTCGCCGTTTCTCCGTATTGATATACGTCTTAGATGACTTACCCTTTGGCTTTACAATTCTTTGTGAATTTCTTCCTCTTTATCATTAAACATTTCTCCGCAGGAGATAACTCCCTTGGAGGAATTTAAAAAAACATGTGGAGAAACGGTAATTTGGATATCAGCAAATGCCTTTAATTTGATTATTTGTTGCGATTGTTTCCGGAACAGAACCTCCACTAGCAAATCTCCGGAACAAAGTTTCTTGGTGCATTTTACTTCTCCGATATTTCCAGTGATGCTTTTTTTCAACTAAGAAAGGAGATACCGAATGAAAGACTCATTTGTTTTGGAAACTCTTTTCACGAGAAAAAAAAGTTGGAAAGATAGCTGTCATTGAGTTATTTGAAACAATTTGTTGCCCACCTAAGGGAGCAGATTTCCGTTTGCTCATACGACATTGGTAGAAATTCGGGCCCAACGGCACAGCCCACCACGGAGCCCAACAAGGGATGTCAGCCACTGGCTCTGGGCACTTCCAGCCTCAGTACTTACCATAGTGCTAATCGGTTACCTATACGCTCGGAGTCAGTGACCACCCTTAACGCCAAGCCCAAGGAGTAACCTTTTCGCTTGATCCCTAGCAGGCTAGCCACTCAGGTGACTAGGTACCAGCCGATTGATACACCGGGGACCACAGTGCACCACCCGTCTAATGGGTTGCCACGCACGGCAAACACGGGGGGGGGGGCATTTGCTGACCATGAGAAGCAGGAAGCAAACAGAGCGGCGACAGCTACTCATGGAGAGCTCCCTCGCCTACCCTAGAGAGAAGGAAGGATCAAGCAGACTATAAAAGGCGTAGGGGAGAGTAAACATGAAGAGAGTAAAGATTCCTGGGTACCTCAGGATTGGGACACCCCTACTCACCTAAAGAAGGTGAGCCCTTGAGGGGTAAACGACATTTGGAAACGCTTCATAGTGAGTCAACAAATCCACAGAATTCTTCGAATTAAAATTAAAATCATGTAAAAACTAAAACTAAAAGAAACTAAAAGGCAATTTAGTAATAAATCGCTATTTGAATTTTGGGCAGGAGTAAGGATGATTTTTCTGCACTAAAAACAAGAGCATTTCACATTCTATTACATTTTCAACATCCAACATTTGTGAAACTGGATTTTCTGCTGTGGCTTCTTTGATGACAAAATATAGAAACAGAACCGAGAGTGGCTAAATCACTAATAATTATTAAATTTGTTTTTAATTTTAGTATGTTTTGATTTAGTAAGTTGTTTTACTTTAATAAGTTATTAAATATGTAGAAATGTATTTTGTTTTCTATGTGTATGTGTGCTTTCCTTTCAGCAGTTATCAATTTTTTAAAATAATATTTTCTCTTGGATATTCTCGCATATTAATGAGGATATTCTCGCATATCTCTTGGATATCCCCGCCTCTAGTGTGCTCGCGCCCCCCTAGGGGGGGGACGCCCCACAGGTTGAGAATCGCTGTTGTAAATGACAAATGTGTGCCTTTGGCGGTATAAAGCTTAGAAAAAATTTATTACAAATTCCAAAGCAGAAACATTGATTGCTTATCATTGTTTTTTCATGCAATTTTTAAGAAAAAATATTGCTAATAATATTTTCAAAATAGAAATATATTTGTTAAAATCTGGCATTTTATTGCAATCATAGACATTCAACAACGCAATAAAAAGAATCTCACGTCGCATACGGAAATAAGGAAAATCGAGCCAATTTTCAATTAAAATTAGAAGCAGGTGTTTATTTTTCGAGCAGATGTTTTTCTGCAAACTGAAATAAAACGTTAAATTATCGCATTAATATGACGACCAGCAAAATAATCGATGCAAAATCTTTAGTACTAAAAAACAAAATTTAACTTTTATAAAAGAATTTTAAATGGAATTAATTAGCTGTCAATTTGTATTTTAAGGGACCTAGAGCTTTCCCTTCCTTGGAATTTTAATGTAATATAAATGTTTTTAAAAATATCTTATTAAAAAATCCAATTTACAGAAATCAATAAGATATATCAAGAGTGTAAATTTTAATATTCAGAAATATATTTCATTGATTGTTTACCAGATATATAGCATAACAGACTATTTTTTCCTTCTGAATCATTGTCATGTTCCTTTAAGCATACTTAAAGACAGTTGCATTCCTTGAGTTCTATATTTTGCTTCAATGTCAGGTTTAAGGTATTGCCCTGCAACAACAGCCAAAATGGGAAATTAAAACTAGATGTTTGAGTTCTTTTGACAATATATTCTCATATTATTAATCATTCCATCTGACATCCTAATACTAATCCCCGTGATTTTCACTTAGCCTTTTTTTTCAGTCAAATTGTACTTTTGCCTGACAAAAACAATGATAACATTTTTCCTGCTTTAAGCTGTTGTGTTAGCCATCCAATTAATCAACAAATTGCTATCGTTAAGTGTAAGAAAGTAAGAGGAGAAAATTGAAATCTTGGTTTTTCACTTTTAAATAAAAGGAAATTAATTACTCTAGAAAGAAACGTTTCCATAAAAGATTAACTGCATTAAAGGCATCTATAAGTTGAACTGACATATATTGAGATATCTTGTATAGAATAGGAATAAATTTTAAAAAAAAACTAACTATTTTTAAGCTTTTTTAAAACATTTTATTTAAATTTTTTGAATTCCGTTAAAGTAATATTAAATTGAAGTAGAGCATCTGATAAAAAATTCCAGGTATATTTCGGTTTTACATTTTGAAAAATTCAGTTAAAAATAAATTTCCTCAAAAAGGGCTTATAACAGTTTTTCCATCAGGATTCATAGGAAAAGAAATTCTTATTCTAAATCTTAATTTTAATATAATTTTATGCGCATTTCTATTTTATGACTTCAAAGAGCACCTATATGGTCATTACTCACAACAAAAATTGGTGAAAATTCAATTTTAAAAATCATTATTGTACAATAATTGGATCATCTATTTCAGATGTAAATATTCTTCGAAAATCCGGCTTTTCGTTCGAATTAATTTTTCAGAAGTAGCGGAGCTCTTTGAGACAAAAATTCTCTTAATCAAATTACTGATTATTCTGTAAATGGATCATTGAAAACCACCCTTTCAACAGAATGCTTGTAAGTCAATGATTAATGTCAGTTCTTTCGGAAAATAGTTGAGCTAGCTGAACAACAGTTCTGTTAAATTCAACTGGTTTCTATGTTTAGTTTAGAAATTACAGTTTCAATAAATTCCTATTCAGAAAGTATTTCGTATGAGCCAATTTAATGCAAGCGCTTTTTGAATTCATGCAGGGAATAAACTGTCTAATTTTCCTTTTTTTATCCACAATGAAGAAAATGCGATAAAAGATCCTAAGAAAGCATGCTCTTTTCCTTGAAACAACATGGAGAAAATTAGGTTTTCAGTTTAAAAAATTTCATTTTTTTTTCAAAAGGGTATGAAGCTCAAATTTAAAGTCATGCTTTAATTAGATTGATGTCAATATTGATTACAACTGGAAAAATCCGAATAATTTAACATATTTCTTATCTAGACTTATTCATAGTTGCCAGCAATTATTCAACACCATATAGTCGTAAAAGACATTTACAAAAAAAAAAAGGAAAGATCGAATTTGCATTATTAAACTATATGTTGCACATAAAATTTCAACACCACCAAATCTTTAAGCTGTCTATTCACAGTTAATAGACAATTGTTCAATTTTCAACCAAAACTTTTTCTGAAGAGATAAATTCTTGAGACTATTAAGGCACCTACTTACTTGGGGTGTACTCTGAATACAGAAATAAATTGCAGCAAACACATCAATCGACTTGCTGAAAAGTGTAGAAAGAGGCTCCAGATTTTAAAATATATCTCCGGCAGGGATTGGGTACAGATGATAAAACTCTTTAAATTCTTTACACCAGTCTTATCCGACCTATTCTTGAGTACGGATATCAGATTTATCAAGTATCTGCACCAGCTAACCTAAAACAAAATAGATAGAATACAGCTAAGTGCAGCCAGAACTGTCACTAGCCTCAGGCACAGCTGCCCAAATGAAATTGTGCTATACGAAGCCAATTTTCAGCCATTATCTCTGCGAAGAGAAGCAGATTTCGTAAGTACTTGGTCAAGCATAAAAGTTTTGCGCCTCATAACAGGACCTCAAATTTCTTACTGAACTGGACGAGCAATCACAGGCTGAAAAAAAGACACTGCTCTTGGTTTGAAGTGGAGACAAGGTTTGAAGATTATAGATGTTAAGCCATGTACTCCTTTTATTCAATTGCACCAACTACTTTGTTTGATAATATGGTTTTTAACGAAGGCTTGAGAATATATCTTACAAAACACAGAGAACATCCAGAGTTGTTGCGCCAGCTGGTCCTCGAGGTCATTGGTCATACCCCCGATTAAACCTTTAAAATCTACACTGATGGAAGCAAACTGGAATCTGGGAGAACTGTAACGGGCATATTTTTAATATCAAGTAGAGGGGAATCGAGGCATTATTTCAGATATCCAGACCATAGCTCATTTTTCCGATCTGAATTTCTTGCTATTAAGAAAGCTTCGGACCTCGCCATGGAGACTGATAATTCCCAAATTTGGATCCTCACAGACAGCAAGACCTCAATACAATATTTAAAGGACTGGCCACACATTCATGATAAGTTGTGCCAAGACATTATCTCCAAATTAACTACATTCGCAAGGACCGGGTCAGTGAACATATAGTCTTCTCATGTGGGCATCCATGGAAATGAAGTTGCAGACGCTCTGACCAAGGAAGGAATCCTAAATCCCAATCCCACTTCTTCTAGATTGCAGGCCTCAGAGATCCAAGTCTTGTTTAAACTAAGAACTAAAACGGAATAGAGGATTCCCCAGAGAATGACTGGTATGCCGATTGTTGTTCAGATATGTCTCTGGCACTTGTGCACCAGTCCAAAGAGTAGTTCAGCCGCTCTTATCTATGCTAGGGTCTGACCATATAAAAAGCCTTTTCTTCATCAGAGGCCAAAAGATGTATACCCCTTGCCACTGCTCGGCCGACGCTTCTCTTCCTCGTATCATTGACTGAATGAGGGGGAGCCACTTTACAATCTTATTATGCAATTCGATCTCTTGGACTTGGTTTGAATTGGTGTTCAGTCCAAGGGGTATAAGAAACAATGAATGTTGCACTAATATAAAATTTGAAGTTCAAGGTCAATATGGTTGAAACTTTCAACAGAAAAGACTTAAGAACTGATGACTGCAAAATTGTAAATAAAAAGTTAAAGAGCTCTGAAGAAACGTCAAAAATTTATATTCACAGTTTGTCAAATGTCCCATGTTAAGAAAATCAGTATCGGTGATAGTAAAAAATAATTGTTGATATATCAACTAATGCATTCCCGTTCAAAAAATATCGAAGGAAATTTATTGAGCTTCCTAGCGAGTTAGTCTATCCAAGTGAGCTTCTTATAATAAACAAAAACAAGATATGGATGTTCAGTATCAAGGTGTTCAGTATCTATTACATTCGAAAAGTATTTGAAATTTTTTTACAATAGTGTTCTTGGATGGCTGACTTAGACATACAGTATTCCTGATCATGACGGAAACCAGGAAACAGGATAATTAATAAAGCAAATTATTGATTCCTGCTATTTACATTTTGTTCTTAAGAATCAATAGTTATTTCTGATTCTAAATAGCTATTTTACTACATTTTTATAGATGCATATTTAGTTTATTATATGCAGAAATCCTATAAATAAAGGAATTTTAACAATTAATAGTGAATTAATAAGTGGATATGAAGTTCCTATGGGATCAAAATATATTAGTCATCTAAACGAGGCATACTCTAAAAATTTTTTTATCAATGAGTAGTATAGTTAGTGGAAAAATAGTTTTCTGTGTTTTCTCAGAAACTAACTTCTCATATTCAAGAAATTTCTGAAATAGTTGATTCTACAGGTTCTCTAATAACATTTAAAAGTAATATTCGCGAATGGAACGGGACGTGCCATCGGAAAATAAAGTGCCTATTATGAAAATAAAAATGTTTAACAGGATTAATTTTTTAAAAATCCCTTTAAATCTATTACACATTATTTACACATTTGTGACTTTGTTCTATTCACATTTGTGACTTATTTTCTATTTATTCCGTAGACGGAAATGAGATAAGGATGAAGTACTGCACGGAGCTGAAAGAAGATCAGTCAATTGCAGGTAAGAAAATTGTTTTCCTCTTTCAAATATTTTTCATGGGATTTATAAGATTTCCTTCTAAATTCAAAAAAGAATATTTAAAATATTAACAAGTCCCAACACTAAGCCATTCGGTGTATTATTCTAATAGTCGTGTTGGTTTGTTTTCAGTTAGAAAATAGTTATCATCGGCTCATGCACACACTTTTCCCTATCGTCTATAACCTTCAATGGGAAAGAGGATCAAGTACTTAATTGGTCTATTTTGATCTTATCCGCCTCCCCTCCAGAGGGACTCAGGAAAATCGATTGTTTGCAACCTGAGCGTTATTTTATTGCAAAGAAAATTTAATAATAAGTTGCAAAATCTTTGCCTTTACAACCATAAAATCATTATCTCAAATCTAAAAATATTCTCTCCTAGATGAATTACTATTAAATATGAGGAATAAAAAGTGGGAATTGAATCAGGATATAGAATATTTTCGAATGTATAATTTTATATAATATATATTGCAGCCTAAAAGACCTAAGCAATTGTCTATGACCGTCCGCTCAATTAATAAAAACTGCAGACATGTTTTATTTTTAAAAAGTGTCATATGATTGTGGTCAAATAAATTTCTTTAAAAAAATGCAAAAGCTTTGGTTTACAAAATATAAGAATAATATTAGCTCTTTGTCAAATAGTATGTCATGTTTCATGTATGTCAATTATGTTTCTGCCTGTTATATTATGCTCAGTTAATTAATAATTAACTGCATTAATTATGAATATGAATCATCTGGTTAAATAATATCGAGGCACAAACAGGAGCGCCACATGGTCATAAAAAAACTAAGGAAACCTATTCCCATTTTTATAAAGTTACTAATATAAAACAACCTAAAATAATTAATAAACGTCTTTTAAGTTAAAAATGAGTTATATATCAAACTAAAAATGGCAAAAATAAGGTGGTAATAATGGCATCACAATATTCGTAATAGTAAAAATATGACACATAACTGTTCCGTCATTGTATAAGATTCATATCTCTTTTTTCTATGAATTTTCAAAGTTTTTACGGAGTTTTTGCATCTTGATCTCAAAGTAACCTCTAAGTACCAAAATTATGATTAAATGGATTGCAAAGCAATGCTTATGTGGTAAGATACTCTAAAATTTCTCTTTAAAAGAACTTATATAATGTTTGTATATATTGGATTCTGACTCCCTTTTTTTTTTATTTAAAGCTTTATGTTTTAGGAAATATTTTAAAGGATTTTTTTTCTGTTACATTGTTTGTCCACGGTAATTGTTTGAGCAGCGTTGAATGAATCAATATAAAAAGTGATTTGAAATTCTAGCATGATTAAACTTTTGTAGACATGCTTTTCCAAGCAAATAAAATTACTGACATCAAGAGAGATTTCATTTTATATAATAAAATGGATAGAAAAGTTACATTTGAGTTTTCTTTTATGTTCTGTATCCTCTCAAACATCACGATTGAATGTCACGAATCGTTAAGGGAAAAAAATGGACAAGATTTAGTTGTACGGCGAGCCAAGAAGAAAAATTCTACTTAACATATGCTGCATGATTCAATACATTCGCAGATTTGTATGCTATAACTTTCAAATTCGCGATTATGATGCAAAATGAAATATAATGGCGGATTTCCAACAAAGCAGACTAGGCAGCTGCCTAGAAACATTAGGCTGAAAAGGAGACGCAAGCGGATACGTTAAAAAAATTTTATTTTCTAGTTTTACATAAATTTCTAAAAAATATATAAATTCTATGAATAATATTAATAACGTATCAAGTTAAATAGGTCTGATTCCTTTATAATCTATTACATTCACTAAGTTAGAATATTTATAAAACTAATTTTTTTTTTTTTAATAATGCTATGTACATATACGGAGCCGGACAGATTGATATCCCATACGTATAAAACAAAAGGAATGTTGATTAATAAAAAAATTAATCAAAAAGAAATTATTAATATGTTAAAATTGTACTGAAATGTGAAATTAAGATGTACGTACAAACTAGAAGATTTTTTTTTTTAACTTTAACTTTAAAAATCTAATTTTTTCACAGTAGGTCATTAATATATTTTTAAACTTATTTCAGTGAGAAAAAACTATATTACGCTAATTATTAATTAATTAAATAATATTTAATGAGCTAATTAGCATATATTTTGAAACATGATATCTTAAATTCTAATTTATACAGACACATAATTCTAGTTGGAAATTATGCCTAATATTAGTCTTCATGTTGTCTACCTCAATCAAGTTATAAAAATATATAGTTCTTTTTAACAATTTTTCCCTCAACGATAAACAGAAAAATCAAAATTTTTTCTGTAATTTTAGCTTTTAAATAGCTATTAAAAATTTATTTCTATAAATATAACTTTGATTGAGGCACAAAACATCCACTGTTTCATACAGATTATTTTGATATATAAATAATTGTATTTGATTAATTTCTTGTTGAGTTATGATTGTTTGGATGAAGCAACATAGTGGAAAAATATCATTCTTCATAAAATGAGTTTAAAAAACATCGAAACTAGAGTTTTTAGTGAAAGTACCTCATGAAAAATAAGTATAACTCGAGAAATATTCCGAATATTGACAACATCTTGGTATCGTTTGAAGGCTAAAGAATCAGGGAACATTGTGAAGCAATAAAAGATAAAAAATCGGTATTTTGAACGATTTTCGAAGTTTCAAGTGTGTACGTACACCTTAAATTAAACATCTTATTAAATAAGGGCCTTATAATGTGCATTGCTTAGGGCCATAAATTACTTAAATCCCCCACTAATGGAATGAATGTTATGAAATTCAAATTTATAAAGTACATTATCGCACATTAAGATTCTTTTAAACTTTTATGCTTTTAAATAACTGTTCCCCTAAAATTCGTAGCTCACAAATTTAAATGCCATATCTTTAATTTTATTTTGAAAAATTTCGATTAGGTATCTCTTTTCTGAGCTCCTTCCTTTACAATAACGAACTAAATTTGTCATGAACTTTTAATGATCTATTGGGAAGTTACAAGCTATATTCGTCATGAACTTTTAATGACCTATAGCGAAGTTACAAGCTATATTCGTCATGAACTTTTAATGACCAATAGTGCAATTGACAAGCTATTCTTATCTTTGATTTTTAATGATCTAGAGACCTAATGGCGACTATAACGACCTCTTGCGGCAAAATATATTTGTCATGCAATTAAAAGTTTCCGTGGAATGTTTAAACTTGCCCAAATTATGTACAATATTGAAGCATTTTGATATACGCTATCCAATTATTATTAGTCCAAATTAAATGGTACTTTATTGCATAATTTTTAGAACTAAATTGAATTGCAATGGGTTAGATTAAAAATATGAGCTTCCATTCTCAATAAATTGCTTATATTTGTACAGCGCTCTAGGCATTTTACTGTCCGTAAATCTGTTAATTTAAGCAAGATATTCATTCATTTAATATCTAACCAGAAATTGCTTTGAATATCGCATATTTAACACGTAATCATAATGATTGATATCATGATCAAAAGGTTAAGCATTTTGTTTTCTTAACATTTTTGTGAAAGCTGATGGGTTTTTTCCTCCTACATGGTTAAAATATATGATTAATCATATCTCAAAACACTTTTTTATTTAGAATAATAAAATCTAAACAGAGAAATGATCAACTTTAAGGCACGCCTACAAATGTGCTGTTTGTGCGAATTTGTTCATATGTTACATATCCAGACAGTTATCTATTTGCCAGTAAACTAGATAATTGTATCAGCAAACCTTTTTCTTACTTTTTCAATTAATTAATTGCTGATGCTTTTAGTAATTGAGTTATAACATTAGAATTATTGCCCAAATATTTTTAAATCCCCATCGAAAGAATAAAGTTTATCTACCCTTTAACTCTCACCTCCCCCGGGGGGGTCACTTCGAAATGAGGATAAGATGTTCCGGCATGGCGGTTGGATTTCGTCACCCTGGAGGGTACACGAAAAGGTGGGAGCCTTACTCCTCCCATCGATGACGGGACGTACTTCCTTCGGGGAGGGTTGTATCGTGGCCGGTGACGGCCCTTAGGACTCAACCACAGTTCCCGCCAATATTGCTGTTGGGGCGGTCTGGTCAATCAGTTTTCTTTATCCGTGTGTCTTCGGGTGGATCGGAGAGTCAAGTGATATGACTACCTCTAAGAAAGTCTAGGCAATTTTATAAAATATATATACTTTATTCTTAAGTGAGCTATTAATATATTTAATATGAGTATTTTTTACATTCTTAAAAATTATGCCTTTTGTGCTAATAGCGATCAAAATAAAGTTGATTTCCATGTTTCCATTGTATTGGGCGGCTTAGCAATCAAGGATTATCCGAAAATAATCAAAAAATGACACAAATCAACACGAAATTCTTTTGTGTAAATTTATAACATAATCAATCGTTGCACATAATTGTAAAGCAATTGATTTCTATATACACAAGTCTCTTGGTTTACTTTTTTAAAAAGAAAAATCGGTCCACTGTTTTTGCTTCTTTTTATTTCTAAAGCTTTTGTTTTCAGAGATTGAAGTTTATTAATAATATTTTAGTTATGAAAGACCATAAATAGGTGAAAATTTTCTGTTTTCAGAAAATTAAAATTAGGTTCAAATCTCTAATTTTTCCTAAGTCATCTTTTTGAAATTAAAAAGAAATCCCTTAAAAATATTGCTAAGTCATAAAATATTATTTGAAGGATTGTATCATTACTTGCCAAACTGTCCCTCCTAACATAGGACAAATGACTTAGGAAAAGCAAGCTGCATTTCTATTAATTTTCATTAATTCAAATTTTTCCTACATTTTTCATTGTTTATAAAGGTATCACTACAAATATTTTCGTAATATTTGTAGTGCTACCTTTAATAATAATAGTAAATAAAGCTTTTCGAAAAATAAGAAAACAAAATAGAATATTGCATCGTAATTTTCAATTAAAATGTGATAGTTACACATTCGTGCATTGAAAATGCAATGACAGCTATCTAAACTGAGTTTTTTTTTTCAAGTTTGACTTTGTCCTTTACCTAGTTAGAAGAAGAAAATAAAAAATTCAAATTGGAATTGCTGAAGTTAAACGAGCTTCATTGTTTTCCAATTCAAAGCTCAAAAGTTGTATTGAAAATTAGTTATTGAAAGTGTCATGCCTTTTATTTTTCAGACAAAACCACCGACAAGAGCAACTATGGCACTGTGTCCACTTTTTCGAATTTCATGAACCACACAAAAGATGCCATCTCTCACGATTACAGCTCTGTTCTGGACGAAAAAATACATGTTCCTGAATCTGAAAACGTAAGCACAAAACCTTCATAAATTTCATATTCGCTCGGATTTTTGTTTTGAATAGCATCGTGTACTAAAGACAGAATGGTAAGGATACCACTGCTCAATAATTTATTGCCAGATCAAGGATTCTCTAAAAACTTTCTGATTTCTATTCTATTTCTATTTGATTCTAAGAATTTCAAAGAATTCTTTGATATCCTTAGATATTCGTTCATTTGCTCGAACGTAGCTACAAATCTTTATCAAAGCACTTTTCGTTCTCCAATATTTGGATAAGGCTAATTAAGAGCATATCGAGAAGGTCAATACTTTCTCCCTATTCATTTTCCTCAGTTATGCTATACTTTAACCTGCCAGGTTATTGGTGTAGATTGTATGCACTGTCTACTACTATTTTGTCAAGAGACACTTTTAACTTCAAGAGAAATATTCCAACAAATTTGAAAATGCTTACTCTTTTTCAATTTTCAATATAAAGAAAAACTTGTATTGTTGTAAGTCATATCACTGACTCTCAAACCCGTCCGAAGGCATATGGATAAAGAAAACTTAATAACCGGACTGCCGCAACAGCAACATTGGTGGGTACAACTCTTCCCAAAGGAAGTATACGTCCTGTCATCAATAGGAGGAGACAGATCCCCTACCTATTTATGTACCCTCCAGGATGTCGAGATCCAACTACCATACCGTCTCATCCTCTTTCCGGGGGAGAGGGGCTATTCGTATTGCTGTAACCGTACTGATGATTAATTGGATGGATTAAAAAGAATCTTATATCTAGATGTAGGCGATTAATTCCAAACAGCTGCAATAAATTAGGTTTGACCAAATATTATATTAGTATATTTGTAAAAACGAAAGTAACTAATAACTCAGCCGATCAAACAATTTGAATTTATTTTTCTGTCAGGAAAAACATATTCTCATTCTGATGACAGGCATAAATTTTCTAGACAACTCAATGACGTGCATGATTCGTGCATCTAATTACAGGGTTACTAATATTTAAATCTATTGTTTTATCAATTATGTAATTGACTTAAAAGACAAACACATCTTCAGCTCTTTTAAGTTCTATTCTAGAAATAGAAAAAAACTCATAAATACCTGAAATGGGATATACCATCTATTAAAAAGTTAAAATCTTTTTCAGTTTTTTTTAAATTTTATTTTGACATATTTAAAACCAGCTCCTTTAAATATTTTTAAAATTCCGAAATATATCTCTTCGAACTTCTAGTAATCTTTCACTTTCACTTATCATTTATATTTTCTTTCTCTTTAAATTTTGGAAAAAATTAATTAGCTTCTTTATCAAATAAAATAGTGGCAGGATATTTTCTCTCTCGATTTTTTCTAGAATATTTTCACATAAAGATGGTGCTTATGTTTCTTTTTTTTTATTAGTAATGAAATATTTAAAGTAAACTCGTTATTAGATTTAAAAATTCTGAATATTCTCCCACCTCTCTCTTACATAATACCAAGTAAGAATAGTTCTTAGAATATCTGGACTCATGTGGTTGCGACCTAACTATTCTTTATTGGCATCAATAAAAATTATCAGTAACAGTCATTATTAGAAAATTGTCTTTTCAACTAATAATTCAAGAATCTTTTTATTTTACTACCAAAATCTCAAGATCAAAATTTTTGAAAAATTACAATATTTTCTCAATGTATAACTTCATATATCAGAGTATAAAACGAATCAGTATATATTAGACTTCAATTCTGTCAGTAATAAAAATAATAATTAGACACTTTTATTGCATTTGCATTAAAAAGTCATTTTCTTTCTTCTTTCCATCTTTTTTTACTTTTTAGCCTGTAATTTACGTATCATTATATAAAAAAAATAATCTTGGAATCGAATTTTCTCGAATCCATCACTCGGTCTCGGTAGAATTCTTTACTTTTTCATAACTCGGTTTCACATATATTGAATCAAAATTAAACTGAATCAATCGATAATATGAATCGATATATGATAATATGAATCTATTATATTACCATCGATTGAATTTTCGATTATATTGTCATCAGGAAATGATTGAAAAATTGATTACAAAATCACCATCTTTACCAAAAAAGGTAGGAAACTTGCCAATTTTAATAAAAATCGATCAAAATTCCCTTTCTTTACTCGATTCTAATTCCTAAATATGACATCTTGCAGTACGATTTCAGCTGGAAGAAGCTATGGGCTTTCAGTGGCCCTGGCTTCTTGATGAGTATTGCCTACCTGGACCCGGGCAACATCGAAGCGGATCTCAAAGCTGGAACCGAGGCCAAGTATGCTCTGCTATGGATTCTTATGTGGGCCACCATTCTGGGACTTTTCATCCAGAGGTTGGCGGCCCGTCTGGGGGCCGTCACCGGTGAGGACTTGGCCGAAACTTGCCGAAGACGGTTCACACCACTCCCCAGGTACACGCTGTGGATCATGCTGGAGATCACTATCATTGCAGCGGACATGCAAGAGGTCATCGGAACGGCCATAGCTCTGTACTTACTTTCCAGTAAAAAGTAAGCATGAGGTCCTTCCATATTATTACAGATTTAATTTACCTTGTAGCACCTCTTTTTCCCCTTGAGCAGAGAGCGCCCTCTTGTGGCGTTTTACAGAAGACAAGCAGTTGAACGGCAGACCTGCATCCTGAGGTCAACTTTTTCCCTATGCGCAACCCTTGCGCTAATGCCGAATGCTTTCGGCTGGAAACCGTGGAATTCCTCCACCATACTGTTTTCTTTAACCTAATTTTCTATGTGTGTCTGTAGTTGATAAGTGTTTGCAAATTTTGTAGTGTAGCTGTGTTTGTGAAGATTAAAAATATTGTATTTAAAACCGGGCAGTTCTTTAGAAAACCACAACACACCACTATAACCTTTGATATCGTTTTATCGTTTAACCTTTAATTATAACCTTTAATATAATAAGAAATGTTGTATTCCAAATGTTTTACAAATACTTGCATCTTATACGAATTAATAAATGGAAAATCAATTTTTTCCGATAAATAATTTTCAATCCAATCAAAATGTAATCGGATTTAATAAAAAAGCTCGCTTGTTCACAAAGTATAAATTGAATTCTTATATCTAGATGCCATTCATAAAAAGACACTAAAAAATAACACGAACAAGAATCCAAGAGAAGATCTGTTAACAGAGTGTATTGTTCGTTTCAGGATCCCGAGATCTTTCAACTATAATAATAGGGATTATTTCATTCGACAATTATATGAGGTATTAATTCATTAAGACATAGTGCGCAAAAAGATGAGCGGTAGTTAAGCCCCCTATTTCCGCGAATAATGTCAGTTCAACCAATTGCGAAATGTAAATATCTCATTCATCCGTCTCTCCTTTTTTGACAAAAGAAGGCATGGGCAACTGGAAAATTTTCAAATTCGACAATGAAAAAAATTAGCAGAGTCCTGTAAGAACACAAAGAGAAAGTTTGCCGGTATTAATTTTAAAACGAAATATGTAAAATAATGTAGTTTAATGTTGTAAGAATCTAACGAGAACTCAATTCTGATAATTGAAATGTACAGATTATTTCAAAAATATGGAGAACTCTTAAAAATCAATAATTTGCAAGTATGTATTAATTTGCAAAGATGTATTTCGAACAGAGAGGATGGAAATAAAACCAAAAAAAATTTTTTTTCGTCACGAAATCTAATACTATTGATTATATAATTTACAATTTATACAATCAAATAATTTTGCAGTTATGGAAGACACACGTTGCATAGGATAAAACAAAATAAAATTGAGACGTATTCCATGGGTCGACTTCCGTTGGCGTACACGGATGCCACACGGAATCCTATTTCGCAATATTTAAGTTGCTCATTTTCTATAAAACCATCAGATATGGTATCGATTATGCAAAGAATACAGACAGAACGTATCCATTGTTAGACAGAACTAAAAAGACCGCATATACAAAAATCAAAAGTATATTATTTGTAAGCTACGCTTCGTCGACCCGATTCCCTTGATTAATCAGAAATCAAATCAGAAACGCTTTTTGAAAGGATTCCAATTTCATTTGTTAGAATAATTTATTATGAAAAGGAAAATAAACTCTACTTTCAATAATAACTTCCTTTTCTTCTAATAACTAACTTTTTATTTTGCTTTTGATAGGGTGTTTGTTCTATGATGTATGTGTATTAATCAACTTAAAGGGGGGGAGCAAAATAAGCTGCCATTTTTAATGATTCCAGATTACATTATTTCTATTTTTTTAAATTTTATTTAAATACCTTTTGGGGGAGATTTTGCTCAATATGCATCATCCCTGATACCTCCTCCAATGCCCTAGATCTCATGCTTAGTCTTTGATGTATCCTCGATTGAAGTTTAAAAACTCTCAACTGGTATGTGTGTGTGTGCGCGCGCGCTTGCGTGTGCGTGTGTACGTGTGTGTGTGCGCATGAGTATGTTTTGCGTGTAAAGCATTCTTTGAAAAAACAGACGAAAAGCTCTGTAACAACTATCCTTTTTCATAATTTTAAGGAAATAATCCAATTTTTATCTTTTATCAAGATTTCTTTGTTAACCCCATGACGAGCGTAGCAAAAAGGGCTGAACAGGAAAGAAGATATTGCAAAAATATAGCTTGAGAAAATATTTTGAACTTTCATAATCTCAGAATAGAATTTGACGATAAAGCATTATATTCCGTTCGAATATCAAGACCTACACAACTTAGAAATTAAAGGGAAGGCAGAGCTCGAGTGATTAGGAAATTATTTTTCGAACGTAGATTAGTTTAAAAATATTGCACACACACATATTATATATTGCAAGAAATATACATTTCTTCAGTTAAGCTAAATTTAAAAAAAATCATCGTGTAGGAGTCAAAATTATGAAACTTTGCATACGAAAAGTTTTCAATAATTATTAGTCATCACTCGATAACAAATGAAGAAATGAAAGCTGATAGACGAGATATCCTCTTGTACTAAAATGATACGTCCGATTCATTTATTGAACTACCAAATTTTTTTATGTTTGAATCTGTATTTAATTTGAAGTAATAAACAATTTAAAAGATAAAATTCATTTGGGCGTGATGAAGAAATTCTGGCGTCTTTTTCATTTTTATACGTCTGATGATATTAACAATAAAAGACATTTAAGACTTTAAATAAATTCGCCGTTCAAAAGATTAAATAAATGAACTACAAATTTAACGATAAAGCAAAAAAAAAATGAAAAAAGAAAGAAACTTCCTAGTTTGTTTCCGAGTAGTTTTTCAAAAATTTTAACTTTATTAATACTAGTATTTATCCTAAAAAAGAATATTCCCCATTTTTAATGTAAAAATGTGCATAAAGAAATGTGTAATGTATAAATATGGACATTGTTTTTATATATGTAAATACAATACGTTTCGAACTTAAGAAGTCTGCACAAAAAAGGCGATTTATACAAAAATTCCAATTAAAGAACTTTGTATTTAAAAATATGAATTTAAGAAATGAAGTGAAAGCTACACTTTTTATACCAGGAATATATGAGCAAGTAAATCTTTATAAAGTCAAACGGTTGTTATAAATATATAATTAATTAATAATAAGCATTAAATTATTTTAATCTATAAGAATGGTAATAATTATTATTTATAACTCTCAGAATTTGTTAAATTTTACTTTTCAAATTTAATTAATTTTAATAAGCAATATGTAATATTGAATAATACAATTGTGCCAAAACGTCTTTGAAAATTAACAATATAATGCGCATTCAACGGATTTAAGCTTTTCTATTCAAGTGATTTTAATTGTTTTTTATTGAATTGAATGTACAGCTGTAAAGTCCTAAAGTAAATAAAAGACTTTACACAATATTTATCATGGAAAGTAAAAAAATATTTAATTAGCGGGACAAAAGAATCAAAATGAAAGAGAATCCTTTACAATATCTAATTTTATTTCTAATTAACCAGAAAAAAAATTCGAATTAAGTCAACATTTTAATAAGTGAATAATAAAGAAACTAAACTCAGTAGCACGACAAGCCTACAGTACTTTCTTGACCGAGAGCCCTGCAAGGTATATATCCTGGTTAGTTGGTCAGCCTAACGCCATATCTGTTTAATTCCCAAGTGTTTATCCCCCAGTGTTTAGTTCCCAAGCATGTTTGGTTTTCAGTTTATCGACCCAATGAATGGACGAAAGGCTCAATCGACCTTGCTCAGCTCGAGAATCGAACCCCTGACTTTTGCGCTGGGAGCGCGATTCGTACCACTACGCAACCGGGCTTCGAAAAATAAAGAATAAAAGTTTTTTTAAAAAAAGTGAAATGAATTAAATTTTTACTTTTTCAAATACGAAATATATAAACAGTTTTAGTTAGTATACAATAATACAACACATAATAGTATCGTAATCATCAAAGAATTTGAATTCAAAATTATGACGAATCTCTACCTTGTGGATCTCCCTGGGTTTTTAAAAAAAATTTTTGTTTGCCTATTTGTAAACTCGATAATCTTTTATTTATACAGATGAAATTTGATGTTTTGACTTAAAACCAAAATTGTAGATTTCTCTCATATTTTAAAATGAAACCCAATCAGAGGAAATCTGTCTTGTTGCTGAATATAAGCCAGCACGATAACTTCAAACGAAGAGAGAGAGAGAGAGATGAATAAAATTTGATACGTAGATTTAACATGTAATCTGTAGATATATATGAAATTTGGAGCCATTTCCGTAAAGATGTTGATCGTTTATCGGTATATCTTTCACAAGTTTGTAAACACTCAAAAACGTAATGACTTAAATATATGTGATGTCGTTATTATAAAGATAGTTCTATATTAAGTTCGGTTTTTAAGCGGTCAAAACAACGCATTCAAAATGCTCATTTAATCATCTGATACTTGTGTATTATCCGCATCTCAAAAATTAATGTCCAAAAAAAATCACCAATCATAGCATTCTTATCCCTTTTTTTCATGGCTATTTTTCACCAATGGCATGCGGTTATAATAATACACAAGTACATTTACTAGAATGCAATTTATTAGAATTTCGGGGATAACACTTATTTTTACAAATTTTAATTTAAAATTTATAAAAATGTCTCATAGCTTCGGCTAAAAGCTGTTGTGGATATTGTAGGATATATGGCAATATTAAATATTGTAATATATTCTACAATATACATATGGCAATATAGGAAATATTGCAATATTTATTAAAACATATAGTCTTCTATAAGACACTCTTGAGATAATTTTTTTTTGTTTCATTTTGCTTATTGATTTTTCAAAAAAAAAATTGTATGTCCTTAAAATATTTCAAGACATACAAATATAATAATAATGATACAAAACATATAACAGTAATAGTAATAATGATATGTTGTTAAAAAACCGTTATAGATATTATCAAAAAATTCTTATTCTAAAATATGAATTTTTACTAACGGATAGAACAGTATTTCGTTAAAAATTTAAGTATACTAACACCTTTGAGAGACATTTTAACTTAGAAAAAAGCTAATAGCACTTCTTCGGTGAAATAAAAAGCAAAATAAATTCTCGTTTATTTATAGCACTATAAGACTGATATTCACTAAGATATATATTTTTTTCTAGGATTCCTATATGGGGTGGAGTTCTGTTAACTATATTTGACACCTTCACTTTTCTGTTTTTGGATAAATATGGACTTCGGAAACTGGAGGCCTTCTTTGCATTTCTCATCCTTGTAATGGCTGTCACATTTGGATACGAAGCAAGTATATTTTATATATTCTTAAAGAAGAGCTCAGTAATCAGAACATATTTATACTGGATTGCTTTATTCTTCACAATAAGATCTAATTTAAAGTTGAGAACAAAAATTTTATCGCAATAAATATCAATATAATTTTTATGCAAAAAATGTTTCAAAGATTTTTAAAAATCCATTTAATTTTGATGTTTTAATACTATCTAAAGAAAGTGTAAACACAAACTTCGGAAATCCACATCATATTTTATTATTAACATATCTTAATTATTATAACATATCTTATTCTATTATTAAAACATTTCAGTTCATGTTACATAGGAATAAGCACGATGATGGATTGCTTATACTTAAGTTAA
Source organism: Argiope aurantia (assembly GCA_026543865.1). Lineage (NCBI taxonomy): Eukaryota > Metazoa > Arthropoda > Arachnida > Araneae > Araneidae > Argiope > Argiope aurantia. The sequence goes on along the minus strand of JAPMOR010121344.1, from coordinate 82,964 downwards.
AATAATACTAACCCAAAAGATAACTAGAAAAAAATGAATATACATTAAATAAATATTTTTTTTAATTTATTGAGGAATTATGGGATGGCAGAAGAAACGTCTGGCATCCTATCCATTTCTTTCTTGCTCCTATCCATTTCTTTCTTTTTCATGCTCGTGACATTATTATAATTTATCTGTCTAAAAGAAACAGAAATGCCTTAATAATTGGTACAATAAACAAATCTAAACTACTAAACAGATTTTTTTTAAAAATTTCTCACAAATTCTCCAAAATAAGAGGAAAATTTCGAGATAAATTATATTCTTTATTATTTAAAACACATGTTTCATTGTGCATACATTATATAAGTAATTTATGTACGTAGATGCCTCTATTATTTGATTCCAACTCTTTTACTTGAAAACAACCAGATGGCATTCAACATTTGTTAATTATACTGAATTAAATATAGTTAAAACATGGGATTGAGAGATATAGGGGCTCCATTTGTAGTAATCACTTCAGTTCCAAGCGAAAATGATCACTACATCTAAAATGCTTTAAAAATTACACAATTCTATATGCAAGGACAGCAGAAGACCATATAACGTTATTCACATTATTCATTTTCTTTAATTAGGAGCTAGAAAATCGATACAATGGATAAGATTGAAAAATATTCATAAATTTCGAATTTGTTATCCTTTATTAAAGTCATTGACATTCTTAATTAGCAAGCATTCGTTGGCTAAACCTTTCATATAAATTATGCTCAGCAAAAGCTTTAGCATGGTATGGAACTAATATTCCTAAGGAACGAAGAGACTGCAAAATTTGGTTGTTGTTGTTGGCGGTTTCTCTTCTGATTCTTCTTTATCGTTCTCATGCTGTATGTCATCATCTCTTCGATTCATCCATACATGACAAATTGTTCCTTTTCTAGTTTTCTTTTCTAAGTTGTCTCTCAATTTACGTCAACAGTGAAACAGGCCTCATAATTTTCTTTGGAAACACGTTTGCTGATTTTTCAGTGCATCAGGATTAGTTTCTTATTATGTCTAAATAAAACATCCACGTCGAGCCACCTGGAGATCGAAATGGATCCTTACGAGCGAAATGTTGATCAATAGAATAGAGACGTTGGATTTTGTACAGATTTAGGTACAGGAGATCCGTTCTTCGCTATATATTCGCTATATACAACCGGTTGATCGTTACATTCATAATCACTGCAAGGTGCGATTACTGTATTGAAATAAGAATGATATTGCCTCATTGATATTAAAAAACGTCTTTTTAACTTGAAAATTGTTTTGAGGCTTCTTTTACCCAAAACTGGATTACTTTTTTTGTAACGATTAATGGAAATTTGTTTCATTTAATGCATTTTCGAAAAGACTGCTACCATATATTCATTTCGACGATTTTTCAACTAACAATATTTTTTCGTGAAATTTTGATGCTTCTGAAGAGAGAAAAACGATTCTCGTTTGAGAAAGTATTTCTACCTCATTTCTATAACCCCCCCCCCCTGGAGAGCACTACAGAAACGGGAATGAGGACGCTTTTACCAAGGTGGTTGAGTATAGCCTCCCGCGTAGATACAGAAATGATATGGGTTTGACAACCTCCCTACCGATGACGAAACTTTTCTCCTACTGGAGGAGTTGTACAATGGAGATGATACTTTGGACTTAACTATTGTTCCCGCCAATATTGCCGCTACGTTCTATCATTCAAATTTATTCAATTGTCCCCGCGTGGAGAGTGGAGTAACCGTTTATAGTTTGTGGTTGCATCACTTTTTAAAAATATTTCCAAGTTCACACCAATTAAACATGTTAATCCAGAGCCATATAGAAATATTGCAGAATCACAATAATATTCGCACTGAGTCTGTATTTTAAATATTATAATACACAAAATTCCCTTATTGTCTGTTTTTTTTAAATTAAAATAAATATATCAGTCATAATAAATAGTGTTTAAAAATCATTGATAACTCCTTTGCTCTATAAATTATTAATAATTTGGAAAAGGTGACATAAAATTTGATTAAACAATGCAAAACGAAATTTGGTGGCAAATCAATAAAATGGTTTAAGGTATCTAATTTTTTTTATCAATGAGCATAATTTATTCAATAAATAATAATAATAAAGTATTTTTCTTATCTATGATAATAATCTTTAATTAATTAGTAAAAATTAATTGCCTGGAAATCTTCATTAAAAATCTTCTTGCATTTCGTATTATTTGTGAGTTTCAATAAAATACATTCTGTAGTTTGGATTTCTATAGCATATTAGTTGGATGTGTTAAAATAAAGATTTAAGTGGCATTTCCTTTGTTTTCCAGAAATGTAAGCATCGCAAAAGGTACTGTCTTTCTCAGGATGGGGGAGGGGTGATATTGTTATATTTTCATTTCAGGAGACTCTTGGATCGAAATTTAGAATAAAAATTGAATTGAAACTGTACATTGATTACAATTTTTTATGACATTTTAATTGATTAAATCACTGTAACTTTAATCATTTCGTTTATGTGTTTTCAGTTTATCACATTGGTTAAAGCATTTTTTCTTTAATTTTTTATCTTGCTTTAAAAATAATACATTTATTTAAGCTCGCTTCAATATTCCACCGATTACTAATATCAGATCTCATATGACATAAGCTCCGCGTAGTTATCAACAGCTGCTTTGATGTGTGAAAACCTTTGAACTTTGAAATAAGCATTTACTATAAGTACTAAACATCGCTCATAAATACTGAAGAATGAGAAATGTTCCAATATATTATTTCTATTTAATTTGTTATTTGTGAAATAAAGAATATTTCTTTCCCAAACAAAAATGTATTTAATTAATAAATTTCTTTCCAATATTTTTCGCAGCAAATGAATGAAGTGACTTAAAAGGGTCAAATCGAACTATACTTGAAATGGAAAAATATTTATGTAGGACTGCGTCTAGGGGTACAGTGAATTTTTTGTAAAGGGGAAATCAAAATATCCGAAATTAAACAACTAATTAATTTATGAAGACTACATACAATTGAAACATTTCAATGTTTACTCTATTTACAGAAATGGGATAAGATTTAATTAAGAGCAGGGTTCACCTGAGATGGGGACGCCAAACATGGCCAAGCCTAAAAAGGATACGTAAAAGGAGCACGTAAGCAGCGCCAGATCTCACTCGTCCATCGCAGCCTGAAGAATCGAGTGTTACTCCTTTAGGAGCCTCTTAGGCTCTCTAACGTCATATGATCGCGAATCTCAACAACTAGATGCCAAAACCCCGCCAGATCCGACTTGACATGATTGGCCTCGCCATCTCTTACAATCGAAAACAATTAAATACTTCAACTAATCATCATTATTAAAACAAGTTTATAGCCACTATCACTTCCTACATTTATAACATTTTTATTGTTTTAAGTTGCTGGGGGTTCACCGTACAATAATGTTACTGCCCATGTAATATAGCCTGTTATATAAATATTGTGCGATATTATATATTATTATTCAATATTCAGCGATATTATATATTAT
>JAPMOR010121344.1:0-70941 GCA_026543865.1 Argiope aurantia | reverse complement strand
GGTCTTTGTATCTTGTCCTTGGTCAATGTATCTTCTTTCCATGGTCTATGTGTCTTGGTCCGATACTTCCGTCGTAAATACCACAGTTGTTTCCTTTCAGAGCAGACAAATCAACAGGAAGAACAAAGCTGAGGTGTCCGACGCTAACAGATACTACTTCATCGAGTCCGCCATAGCCCTCTTCGTCTCGCTCATCATCAACATCTTCGTGATAGGAGTGTTCGCGGCAGGAATGAATGACGTCACCAACAGCCACGTGGTGAGTTCAATCTTTTTTTATGTTTAAAGTATACACAAAGAAAGAATCGTAACCATCAAGATTTTGACTTTGAAATTCTATAAATCCCAAGCAATAAAACGGGGAGAATATAATTTGGCCCTTTCCACATCAAATTGCTAATCTAATAAAATATTAAATAATTCACGCAAACACTAATTTTGTTCATTGTTTATGTTGATGTTTCAGGCGCTTATTTGCTTTTCAATCATTCTGTCCCGAACTGTAGAAAGCGAACTAATGATTTTAATGGAGACTTAGGTAAAGTTACTATTCTCTTTTATCGTGCAAATATATTTCAAGCTGCTTAAGATAGAACTGATCTTGGGTTGTCATGCACAATTTGATCGCAAAACCAATTCAATGAAATCGGAATGATTCCTATATTTTCCGGAAGTAGGTTTCTCTCGGATCCTTGTAATTAGGTAAGGACAAAAGGATGTGCTTGTCTATTTCAAGTTCATCATAAAAAGAACATAAAGAGGAATGAATGACCAACTGATATAATTTGTAAGAAACGTTTTTGTATGGAAACGAGCTCAAGAATGACATCAAATTTTCTAGTAATTGAAAATAAATTACTTTTTTAAAAATGACATGCATACATAATTCAAAACTTTTAATATGAACTTTGCCAAAATGAACTAAAAGCAGTTCCACATAATAATATCGAATTAGAAATTCAAAATAAGACGTAGTGTTATAGTATCATAAAGAGACTCAGTCGGGTTCGAAAGTCGACATAAGAGCAAGCGATAATTTTATACTTTTTTTTTTACATCTTATACTTTTCTATGTCCTAAAAACGATGTTTTGTCCGATGGCCCTGTGTATGTATGTGAATTCAAAATGGGTAATTCAAAAATGCAACAGTTTAGATGCTTAGATGGAACATTTTGAGTTATAGTTCCATTACCAGAATTGAGATTCGTTATCAAATTTAGAAGGAAAGGGAGATGTCTGACCGTTTTAAATAGATTGTTAGGTATGAGGAGTTGACTTGGGCTATAATTTTTAAAGTATAACACATAATGGCTGATCGCATCAATCCTGTTGATGTTGTGCATATCTGCAGTGGCAGGATGATCGACTGCAAATGCTGATATTATCATATTTTCTAAATGGTTAATTGTCTTTTTTTCCTGTCGATTAGTGTATTTATGAAAGCTATAAGTAAAAAGCGTATCAAGCCAGACCGATGGATTGCAGTTATATTTCTATATCAAACTTTTTGGTTTATGTAGAATTTTAGACTAAATACATCAAAAGATAGATAGTCTGTTAGACAACTGACATTTGGACTGAAGTGTTTTCACTAAAATTGTAGAAATGAATCACAGGGAATAAGTCCGAAATGTGTATTTAATTCCTTTCACAATAAAATGAAATTTAAAATACGAGAAGCAGTCCATATTATTGCAGTATTCGAAAAAGTTCAAGGATAGAACAGTTCCGCTTGTTTATCATAGGAAAAAACGGCAGCTAGAATTTTGCTCTGAGCTTCCATTAAAACAGACATTTTTTTAAAAATTGTAGATGAACAAGGAAAATTTACCTGTTTAAAATAGATGAGATGTAAAATATGTCCATAGTGCATGCTCAATGTTGTTAATGAAATGCTGCTAATACCATTTTGGAAATCAAAGCGAAATATTATCCAATATGTTACTCACAGTGCAAAAAATCCTGTATCTAAAATCCACTAATTCAATTTTAATAGCACTTCTTCAGATCGCCAATAGATGCCAATTCGCCAAAGTATGTTAATTATAGTCGCCATTTCAAAGCAATGCGGTTTTGTTGCATTATCTTACTTTCTGCACTAACAACAATGCATCAAACAGTGGTAAGAAAATTTGCAACTAGTAGATTTCTTGGAAATGGAATTTTCGATATATGGTCTTTTTTCACATTTGGCAACGGTATGAGCTTTAAAAAAAAAAAGGAAATTTTTGTCGATATATACGACAAAAAAAATTTTTACGTGAAAAGAAACATATTTATATGCATAACGTCTTATTAACCCTTACACTACCTACGGAAAAAATATATGAAGGACACTGACAAGATAGATATTCTTATAACTCACAGATGATGACATCTTAGTAATTCAGAGGTCAAATTCGAATTCTATTCAAAGAACTAAGAACTTTTTGCTATTTTCTGGTGTGACACAACTTTCATCTTAAAATTGTTGTGGCAGGATCTAATTAATCCTTTCTCTTACAATGACGATTCTGAGATGTGCGTCGAAGTCACGGTGGTCTGATGATAAGGTTTCGTTATCAAAACGGGAAGGCCTCAGGTTCGAGACCCGATTCCACCGAAGAACCGTTGTGTAAGTGGGTCTGGTGTGCACGTTAAATCCATCAGGGCCAAACGTCCTCCCGCTGGTGTGGTGTGGAAGTTTGGAGAGGGAGGTGCCGGCTCAGGTGACGTCCTCGTCATCTGACCTCATTTCACAATTACGAGGTTCATCCCAAAATAACCTTAGAGTATCTTTTGAACGGGACGTTAATATTACAAAACTAAACTAAACGAAGACATGTGCATCGAATTACTGAGTATTTAATATTAAATCTACGAATAAGTGAAAATACTAAGTAATTTGAAAGGAAAAAAATATCACATGGAACCTCTTCATTATTTGAATTCTTTCTATACTATTATAGGGATCGAAATAACAACGAATGCTCCAAATAAGATGTGTTATCTAATTAGAGGTTTAATGAATTCAAAAGGCTGAGGGTTGATAATTTTTATTTCCATCAAATGATAGACTCTAAATCTGGAGAAAAAAGTTTTTAATTTTTTACGTGGGGTCTTCCAAATCGGCAACTCCGAGCTACAAGAGTAGACAGATTAAAACACTGACATCTAAGCTATATTCATAGCACTATCTTAGAAGAAATTCGAATTAATCATCAATCACTTTAGTCCATTTTGAGCTCAGAAGAAACAATCAGATTTGTTTGCCATTAAATATTGTCTCATTTCTATCCAATTAATCATTTATTTTTAGTCACAACTGCCTTCTTGAGAAAAGCAGCTTATGGTAAACTCATTATGAACTTCTATTTTTAGAGTAACCTGTGCCATGAAAGAGGAATAAATGCTAGTGATGTATTTGACGTAAGTATGAATTATAAAAATAAACTTATTCCGTCATTTAGATTGTCGGAGGAATGTATTAAAAGAAATAAAATTTTTTTTTCCAGGAAGGTGAATCAATCATTTCGGGAGACATATATCGAGGAGTAAGTGGTTATTTTTAAAGCTCATTTTTGTTATTGTTATTTCTAATCATTTTTCAAAATTTGTATTATTTTTAATTGTTTCAGTTAATTTCAAATTTTTATATTTTACTTTTTAATTTTGTAATTATTTAGCTGCATTTTTATTTAATATTTGTTAAATATTTTCTTTCTCTTACTTCAGGGCATATTCCTAGGATGCGAATTCGGTACAGCGTATTTGTACATTTGGGCTGTAGGACTTCTCGCAGCAGGCCAAAGTTCGACCATGACAGGAACCTATACTGGACAGTTCGTTATGGAGGTAACAAAGAAATAAATCTCTCTTTTTTTCTTTATCATATACGAAGTATAAAGAAGGCACTGCCATCGTCAGAATATTCTTACTCGAGATTTTGACATTTCTTCACATTTGAGACTTTGCTAAATTCGAAAAACACATTTTGCCTGTCTATCTGTCTATGACTGCCTGACTGTCTGTGACAAAGATAAATCAAAAACCCATTTGAGCTTGATAGGTGAAATTTAGTATATCGATTTTTACACCAAAGTTGTAAATTTCTATCAAATTTTAAACAAAATCCGTTCAGAGAAAATTCGTCTGTCCTCTCTGTTCGAATATAAGTTAACACGCAACTCCAAAACAAAGAAAGCTAGTTTTTTTTTAGTTATATTAACGTCCCGTTTTGAAGCAACACTAGGGCTATTTTGGGACGGACCTCGTAATTTTGAACCGCGGTCAGATGACGAGGACGACACCTGAGCTGGCACCCCCCTCTCCACACCAGCGGGAGGACGTTTGGTCAGGACGGATTTAACGTGCAACAGACCCCCTTACACGACGGTTCTTCGGTGGAATCGGGTCTCGAACCTGAAACTCTCCGGTTCCGAAGCCGAGACCGTACCACCAGGCCACCGCGGCCCCACAACGAAAGCTAGATGTATAAAATTCGGTGCACAGATTTAACATCTATAATGTAGACACTTGTCAAATTTTTATTTAAATCCAATAAGTGGGGGGGGGATGATCATCTGTCGATCTGTACTTCCTGAAGCATGTAAATAACTCAAAAAGGCGATAACTTAAATATATAAAATTTAATATGGTATTTTGTGGCTACAACTATGTTCTGTATCAAATTTTGGTTTCATTCAGTTGGAAAAAGCGCATCTAAAACAAAAATTCGATTTTTGGATACTATTAATATTATACATGCCAAGGATTAATTACAAAAAATTCGCCAAAGATTGCGCCATAGATTTAGTAAAAATGCTGAATTCACGCCAAAGGTTTGTTTTTCGCAACTATTGTATGCAAATGTCATGGAAAGCATTCATTGAGATAACATCTTTGTTAGAGAGTAGACGACAAAGTTTTGGAGCTATAACTTCTCTGGTTTATTTTGACACTTGATATACAACTTTTAATAAAGGATGTATTCATTTACATCCTGGCATTTTCCCTCATTTCTATTTCACGACGATAGATTCATTTTGGTTTAATTAATTCATTAATATTTATTAATTATAATTATTATTTGTTAATAAGAATTGGTTTGATATCGTTTTTAAATTTCTTAAAATATATTTAATGCTTATTCATATTTGTCTAATTTTCTATAGTTTTTTTAAAGTAATTTATTCTTTTTAAATGCTGCCTCCTTTTATTTATGTTTTTACATCTATTGTGAACTGCTCGTCACTTACATTTGTAGGCATTCTTTATAGGAATATTAATGGAACTTTGACTAATTTAGAGGATAATTGGTAATAAATATGTGTAAATTTAATGATTTACTGCTGAAAAATTAGGAATTTAAATATTGTGATTTTATTTGAAATCATTAAAAAGTTTCAGAGTTTTATATTAAAACTCCTACAACATGGGTTTTTTTTCTTTATGTGGGAAAAAAAGAAAGAAAATAAATCATTATCTTAGTTATTAACGATGAATTATAAAGCGATTATGAATTCACATAAATACCAGTAATATTTTTAAAGTTATAACATTTGGATTGATTTCTTTCTTAAGATGCTAATGAGTTATAAATATTTCAATTTCAATAATTGTCATAATTTTGTCAATAATTAAGAACACATAAATCGTAATAACTAGCAATCTCAAAGGCTCAGTAGGAAATGCATCTCCTTTCAAATGATTGGTCTGTCATTTGAAAATTAGCCACTGTGTTTTATCCAAAGACTGGAGTTCTTTTATTTAAATTGTTATCTATTGTTCATCTAAGATCTGGAAGGTACTAGATCTTTCTTAAATATTCAAATTGGATAGATCTCGAACATTCTATATGCGTATAAAAGCCGAGTCCCGTCAGGGCAAGTTCTCAGTCTCGTGCTGCTGTTAGTTGTTTCATTCTTATAAATCTGTTTGTTTAAACTAACAGCATAGTTCTTTACATCTTCGTAACAATATAATCCTTTTTCAATGTCTTGAAGATCTAAATTCAGCCCTCAGATAATACTGTTTCATACAATTTTACACTTATGAAATCCATACGGACCTGATCTAATAATTGTCAACATTGCTCCTGTAGATACTGCTAAATTAGTTGGTGGCGAGGTGGTAGGCTGTACAGATAGAGAAGTTGTCAACATTGGAAAAATTAGTGACTGTTAGAAAATATTGCATTTAATGTACATTTCAAGTATGCTAGATCTGAAGGTGTCGAGTGAGGACAAAATAAAGCTGCTAATTCTCAAGACACTGACATTTTTTTTTGTCATGTATCAATGACCCCCTAAAATTATAAAAGAACTGACGGTATTGGTAATATTATTGACCGCTCTGTTTATTTCTACAGGGATTCTTGCACATGAAATGGAAAAGATGGAAGAGGGTTCTTCTCACACGAACCATTGCCATCCTCCCAACTGTCTCGGTGGCTGTCATGCAGGACGTTAACCACGTGAGCGGCATGAACGATTTCCTCAACGCCCTCATGTCGATGCAGCTGCCATTTGCCATGTTGACAACATACCTATTTACTGCCTCAAAGACGTTGATGGGAGATTTTGTTAACGACAGGTAATCAGATAATCAAATCGCCTTTTAATAAGTAAAATAAAGGACAGAAATGAGAGATGTAATTTGTACTTATACAGTTCATTTCAGTATTCTGAGACGATCCCTTTTCGACGATTCTATCTCACTGTTGTTTGACAACGGATTCTAAAACCCTCCGCGGTTTTGCGCATGAGTTAGGATAGGTTTAATTCATCAAAATAGGGGTGAGAGGAAAGATGAAAAGAGGGGATATTTACATTTGGCAATAAAATAAACTTAGATTACTCGTGGAATGAATTAAAATAATACGGTCAGAAACGACACGATATTCACAAACACGTGGGAAAAAATTGAACAAAAAAAGTATAGAATAGGGTGAAAAGTGAAGCAAAATCTAATTTGACGAATATATCAAGGTCAAATACGCGTCTCTCCTTTTAATGAGATAGAATAGTCGAAAAGTGGTCGTCTCAGAATACTGAAATGAACAGTAAGAGATGAGACGCGGAAGGAAAAGCACATTTTCGGAATTTTTCGTTTTTCTTTGACTCTGATGTCCACCCTATTAGATGCGTTTGCGTTCAACTTTTTTTCACTTGTATGTGAGCATCATGTCGTTTCTGACCGGATTATTTTATTTTAATTCATTCTACGAGTGATCCAAGTATGCTTTATTATTAAATATAAACATCTCCTCTTTTCATCATTACTGTGACCCTTATTTTGGCGAATCAAACCTATCCTAACGCATGCGCAAAAGCGCAGATGATTTTAGAGTCCGTTGGGAAACAATATGTTACTTAGTGAGATCTCCTGAATGAAATTCATTTTACACAAATTTCTTATTTATAAATTCTTCTCGCCAGTTCTACTTTAGTAGTTTGCGGCAAGTCAAAATCATAAGTTTGATAACTAAGTTTGTCTTATCAAAATTAAATTTGTGTTAAGACAAAAGAGCTTCGTAATATTATTCTGCAAAGAGGTAAACAACATAGGTATTAAAGCTTTACAGCAGGTACAGCTTTAATGCATATTCAGAAGAGGGAAACTGGGGGAAACTGAGGTTGTGTCCTAAGAGTCATCACCGGACAGGGTATTTTTTACAATTCTTCCCTTGAACGTTCCGTCATCCATGGGAGGAGCCGGGCCCCCACCTTTTTGTGTAGCCACCAGGGTGGCTTGAACCAACGACTATGCCGGAAGCGTCTCATCCTCAATTACGAGGTGTCCCCAGTGGGATTATTCAGTAGGTTAATAACTTAGAATCTGGATAAAACAAACCAGTGGAAATTAATAGCCCATAAAAGGAAACACTTGATTGGAATAGTAAAAGATCAATCAACAACAATTTGACTTTTTAAGGTCTTATTTCTAACACAGCAAAGAACAGATCTTATACTGAATCAATAATCGACAAACCTCGGAGAAACATAGAATAAATTATATATAGGGTGGAAATGGTATTTTACTAATTATTTCAATTCTTTGTATAATTCTAGATCGGGTTTCTCTATCTTGCCTTATACAAGAATCGAAGTAATATTTACAACTGTTGTTTAAGGGCGATTAAGCATTTTTGCTTCTTAAAATATCTCAATCCTTTCCAGTCGAATGTCTCCTCTCGGTCACCATTCAAGACGGTGCATCATTTTGACATTTTTTTTTTAATTTTAATTGTTAAAAATACCTACAGAATGTTAAAAAGATGTAAATTCATTTTTCAGGAAAACTCAACTTAAAACTCTTGTATGTATTTATTTTTTTGGTGTAATAAACAGGTCCATGTATTAAGAGAATAATTATGCATCTCATTATCTTTCCGCGTAGAAAGGGTTAATACTTTAAAATGGCAAAAAGAAAATTATCGAAAGAATTGTGAAACTAAAGTAACAAAGACGAGCTTGATTTCGACTCTTTGGACACTGGCTTTGATATAGAAGATGTCTATTAATGAGTCTCATAGTGGCGTATGTTAAGAATTCAGTTAACCACGTGATCTCCCTGGGCGGAACTAACTGCCAATCATGTGTCACGTGGTCCTGTTGTTGTTTAGTATATATTTTTTCCACTAGAAGCGAACTGGACTCCTGTACTAGGGGGAGTGTTATCTCGGCTCTTCCGAGAGAGTTTTATGTGTTGTTCTCTAGGCCTTCTACACTTTGGCGTTTTCATGTGCCGTTTGTTGTTGATGTTACCAATAAACCCCAGAAAAGACAACATGTGTCTTCAAGTCATTTCACCCAGACCACAATCTTCACTATCAAAATGAATTATTGTGCAATCAAGAAACGCAACGATAATTTATTATTTTACAGCGTAGTTCCAAATGAAATGAGGGGAAATTTTCAATTACTGTCAAATAGAAGAAAATAAAAATACTGGAAACGTATAAATCCAATGAGCATGGCACCTATGAATAAAATTACTATTGAAAATAATTAATCCTTATCCAAAACAAATGGAAATGACCAGAATATCGCCATTTATACTCCATGTGCAAAGACATACAGAGAAGAACTACAAAACATCACGACGACAAATTTGATTTTTAAAAATCAATATTCTTATGCTTTTCTATTACCGCGGGTTGAATTTCCTTTTATTAGCAGGTAGAGAACACCCCCAATTGCATGATGCCTGCACCACTCTATCTTTGTAGCAAAAATTCTAAACTATAATGTAAACTGACTAATGCAATATATAATGTGAATTGTAAACTAAGGATTAAAAAGGATTAAGAGACGAAAGCGAGAAAACAGTTCACTGTAACCGTAGAAAGGTTCATACTAATAAATTCTTAATTATAATAATTACGTTAATCACGCTAAAAATCATTGCTTATTTGACACCTGAAAACTGTATCTACTTTTTTTGGCACAACGTCTACTATTTTTAGTCTTCATTTATAATTCAAGATGTAACTAATTAAATTAAATATTTATTTTCTAATAAATAGTTCAAAAAATGCCCTTTTTAATGAATTGGAGAGTGGGATACTTCTTCCGAATTTCATGGCATTTTAATTTCCTATAATTAGAAGAGTGAATTAATTAATTCTCCTAATCGGGCTTTATCAAAATATCTTTTAATTAATTACATAATATAATTTCTCAGAATGATGAATTCTAAGAAATTTCAAATGATGAATGATTTAAATGGAGAGCTTTACAAAATCGTTATGTACGGAAATGATGCATTTTTTTTCTAATATATTTGCACACACATAGAGTAAGTTTATTCTTACAAGCATCGAAACCCCTATACAAGGGGCGGAGAACCTTTATGGATCAACGTACCATTTTTTCTAAAGAAATGTCTAATAAAGTATAGACGTGCCGTCAAATAATTTTGGCCTGTGATTTTTGGGAAGATAATAAAATTAAATGCTAACAACTCAAAACTCTTTATTTACTACGAAAAAATACATTTTGCACTGTATAATGGTAAATGTTTTAGTTATACGTAGAATTCAAATTAAAGTAGCATTAATGTGACTTCTGTTATTGTAGATTAGATGACAAATAATTTATATTAGGATTGTAAGATATTCAGAAGGCACGCTGGATGGGAATCATTTGCCAAACGGTTTCTAAGCGAGTCTTTAATGTTATTCCTTTCTGAAAATGACTCGCAGGCATAGATGAAAACATGCTTAAAATAGAATGAGACAGATTCTTCAAACAGTTAAATGTTTGAATCAAATTCCATGTTTCCAAAATTTCGTTACTGGCATTTTTACTTAAGTGGCTTGTTAACCTTTCTGTTTCAATAAATTTTTGAATCCACATTGAGCTAGACTGGAAATCAATCAATTGCATTTCAAATTCTTCGATTTCCAACCAATCGAATTGGGACAAGTTCAGTTTATTAAATGAAATCACATGCAAGCCGTTTTGCAAATCGTAAAATGAAACCATTTTAATCGGCAGAGAGCCCCAGAATATTGTGTCGCGTGCCATCGCCATCCCTGCCCTATACAAACAGTCTGTGACATCCCAAACAACTTCTTAATGTGTTATATTCTTAAGTTGTTTGTCATGCCGCAGATGCATTCTTGGCAACAACAAAAAAAAAAAATAGCGAGTCACGAAGTGTCACAGCCTGCATTTTGTGAACAAAGAATTGTGCATTCATCTTCCCCGGTGGACTTTGTCCTTATCTATTACGGTTTTTAACTTTATAATTAATCAAAAAAAATCTATAAAAAATTTAATCAATTGTTGAGTTGCTTGTTGTTGCTACTATAAACACACACATCGCACAACATCGTCCAGATTTATAAGAATAAGACTATATCTTCAAAGTTTATTTATAGATACAGTAAGGGGCTTTTATTTATACAATCTAGAATTAACCCTTATTAGAGCAAGATATTTCTTAATACTTCTATGATGTTGTTAAATATTCAGAATATCGACAATTTTAGTTTAGTTATATTAACACTTTGAAGTCTGCATATCTCGTAAAAATTTCTTCGCTTGGCAACGGCAGCACTAATTAAAATTACTTCGCTTGTCGCCGGAAGTTTTTGAGATTCTCGGGAGATTATAAATTGTCAACTTCATAAATTGTACACTTAACGTACGATACCACTTTGGTGTCGCCGGAAGGCATAGTGTTAACGTCCCAATTTAAAGCAACACTAGGACTAATTTGGGATAGATCTCGTAATTTTGCACCGTGTTCAGATGATGAGGACGACACCTGAGCTGCACCCCCTCCTCTTCAAGCTTCTACACCACACAAGGACGTTTGGGCCCGACAGATATAGCGAGTACCAGACCCGCTTACACGGTGGTTCTACGGTGCAATCAGGTTTCGAAGCTAAGACCTTACCACCAGATCACCGCGGCCCCGTGATAAATTTCGTAAAAATATCATATCTGATTGTTTTTTTTTTTACCATTTTGTGCTAATAGGAACAGGAAATGATTTCCGCATGTAGCCATTTCTTTTATATGCACACTCTTTGGGAGGGACATTTATATTAATAAAATTTAAAAAACTGGTGATTCGCTACAGTGAAAAAGCATCGTATCACAATGGGGAAATATGAAATGAGCCTTCATATAACCAATTCAGAGAGTATAGCATTCCTCTTTTTTTTAAAAGGACAAAAACACTGATAATGATAGTAACACTGGTAAAATGATGCATATCATATGCATACCCAAAATACAAACCGGGAGTAAAATTTATATTTCATTGAAGTACATTTTGGAACTACAGGATGTCTCTAAAGTTGGTTTAGTAAATAATAACATGATAATCATATATAGCTCTAGATTTAAGTCCTTTGAATACTCATTTTTTAAGTACTCTAGAGATTTGTTTATGTAATACAACCTATCATTGCATAAGCCCTATTTCGTGTTTATGCGTTTCGATTTTATCCATGCTTCTGTGTTGCTAATTTGAATTCGCCTCCCATTAAGCCTGTGTTTTTCCTTTTATTAGGCATATTCTTTTCTTTCTACTCGATTCACTAGCAACAATTTCGTGATCATTGGCCTTTTGCAATTGCAATCCCACGATCTATAGTAAAAAATGACGTTTCTATTCAATGCATTGCGTTCGACGCTCTGCGTGCTCAACGCGCTCCCAGGGCCCAGGCATTTTTGAACATTCTAGGAGCATGCTTGGCAAGCAATAGGATGCATATATGCGCATTTTTAATTTGCATTTGGTATTATGTTTACATGAAGTATTCTTAAATATTTCTCTATATTTTATGCATGTATTTATTATATAAGAGTTTTTACATTTTAACTATTATTTATTTCACAGACTTGAATAAGGCTTTAGAGTGTGATATGAGTGATGGTTTTAAGATATTAAGAACCGCTCACGAATTTTCTCATGTTGCGTGTTCCGTCTGTTATTGCTTCATATTGATTTTAGAACGTACAAGTTTGCACAAAAACGTGCTGTCCCAAGCGTATATCTTACAGATTTCGTTGCGGTCCTTAATGTATTAAATATTTATTTGCCTCTGGTTAGTTATGCATCGATTGAGCCGAAAGAACATGGAAACGAGATATCTCGGGAGCCGACCACAACATGCGGGCAGCTAAAAACGAGAAATCTCTTGACCCGTACGCAATGTATTAACTGACCTAGTCTTGTCATTTGTAAATGATCTTTTGACACGCACTGTATACAACTGTGAAATGAACTATATACAACTGTGAATAAAAGTAACTGTATTACACCAATTATTTTCATTCAGAAATAGAAGATTGGAAATGTAATTATAGTAGTAAATGTAATTATGGCAATTATAGTATAGTGAAAAATGTAACGCATTTTCGATAATCATTTAATAATAAAAGAGCATATTTAGTAAAATAAAAATACTAGATAAAATATTTGAAAGACCGGGTACTTAAAAGTCATGATTTCTAATTTTTAACTTCCAAATGAAATATTAAATGTCCCACAGAAATTAGGAGAATTGTTTTCAAACTATAGACTTTTTTTTTTCAGGAAAAGAGGAAACAAATTAATGAGAAAAGTATAACAAATGTAGAAAATTATCTTTTACTGAAAACAACTATTTTCATGTTTAAACATTCGTCTGAGATGGCAAATATAATCTCCAGCCGTCACATACAAATTGCATTAATAATTAGCTATAAAATAATCTAAAATGATGTTTCGTCTGATTACTATTATTCAAACAGGAAGAACAATATCTTCATGGGAGTGGTGACGACCTTTCTGATTAGTCTGAATCTGTACTTCGTAACGAATTTTGTGATGGAAACCCTCCCGATGACGTGGATAGTTTTCGTTTGCTTCGGCATTTTCTTGGTCTTCTACACCGTCGTACTTGGATTCCTGGTAAGAAAAGTTCATTTTCTATTTAAAAAGTATATATAACAATAGAGTTGCAATCATAGAATTTTTTCATTTTAATATTCTTAAGGAATTTCCATCCATGAATCCCCCCCCTCAAAAAAAGAAGCATTCTGAAGTATGAATTGTCAATTCACTTTTTTTAATACATTTAAAGATATATTGAATACTAGCCTCAATATATTTTCAGCATTAATATTTTTAATCCTCATTATGCAGTTATTGTAGAAATATATTGTATTCTTTTCATTTTTTGGCATACGAAATATATGAAGAGAAAATCTTAAAATAAATAAGAAATTAGATATTTTAAAGAATCTTCATGATTTAAATTTTTCTAAATCAAAAAATATTTCAGAATTTTATCTATAAATCTGAAAAATCAAAAATAGAATGAGTACTTTTCGGTTTCCGGGCGTAAGCGAGATTGTCAAATAATTTAGAGTTGCGCCAAAAAACTGTCACCAAGACCTACGCTAATTTGCATTCAAACCTAACGTTACGACTTTTTTTTTTTTTTTGGGGGGGGGGGGGGGGTTTTTTTTTTTTTTTTTTTTTTTGAGGAGGAAGGAGGAACACATGTCTAAATTATTTGGCGACTTTTCGCCTTCGCCTGGCAAACCGAAAAGTATCTAAAAATTTAATAAATAGTCTTAATAACCAAATCAGAGAGTTGTTGATTATTAATCCTATTGGTTATATAAGAGAGTTGTTAACCCTATAAGAAAATATAATTAAGATATTGCTAAGAAATGGTCATCTGATTAGATATCGGGTTGGAACCGTGGTAGTGATCGTGTTAAGACCCGAACCAACTTTTGAACGAAATCTATCGACAAGAAGTCAGTCTAACTTATCGTCCATGTGCAATTTAACATGATAATTCCAATCTGCTATAAGCTAGACGAATAAAATTTCGGCGTGTGGCTTTCTTGGCTAAATTATGGATGTTTACAGGAAAGGATTAACAGTTAAATGTACCAGATGTGAAACTGGAAAGGAGGGTGGAAAATGGGGCTTTAAATGGCGCTATAGAGTTATTCAAGAAACTGAAGTATTTTCAGCTAATCATTGGAATCTAGTTCAGATAGGTTGGACTTTAATCAGTACGATATGAGCAAGCACCTTGTCCACGTGACTGAAAGCGAAATTTGTTCTTTAACCAGAGGGAATTGCCTTCCAGGAACTTTCTCGCATATTCCCTAGTAAAGATATTTACACTCTTCTCTCAACTCATATAATTATGATCTTGGGAAAGGTTGAGAACACCATGAGTACTCAGATTTTTATTTTTAGAGCGTTTCATGCTTCATAGTACAATGAGGAAAACCAGTTATGCAATTAGGAAACTTTTTTCCGACCAATTAAAACCGAAAATTTAACAATATTAGTAACAAGATCACGCACCAAATTAATATCCATCTATGTGCCTTTTAGCTACCGCGTTTATATGCAAGCGAATACTCAGACTTACAGATGGTGAATTCAGATCTATACTTTATGTGTCAAAATTAGAAACCAAATGACTTCTACACTCGGGTGTTCAGGGGTCTTTACCCACAGAAGCTACTGCAACCACTTTACATCATCAGAAACCAAATCTTATCTGTCTAGATCTTTATATTTTGTAGTCATCGTATTCTCTCGCACTCGGACGGACAGGCAGCCGAACGACCTGTCAGAATGGTTTTCCATTCAAGATTTGAACGAAAATTACAAATTTGGTGTAAAAGCCACATAACAAATTTCATCCTCTTAGATCAAAGCATATTATCAAGTTTATGGACAGAACCACAAATAGACATAAATCCAAAAGTGTGTTTCTGAAACTCAAGAAGATCTGAAAAACGAAAATTCCTCAAAATCTCTAAGTCGAATACTTTTGGAGATTACAGAATTCCTCAAAGTCGTTCAACACACTTCGTAAAAATGAATATTTTGATTCATATAAAGCAAAAATGAATATTTAAATTTCTAAAAAGTATATAAAAACATATATAAGAATAAAAATACATAGCTAAGTGTTGAATGAATAGAACAAAATTACCTTTGATTGAAGAGTAGATTGAATTTACAATCTTGGATTTTCATTCTCATTCGCAATATCAGTCGATCTAAAAAAATAAAAGAAACATCAATAAAAATATTCTAAATAATAATATGAATTATTAAAAAGAATGCTCTTTCACGCCATCAAAATCAACAAATTTTCTTATAACATGATAACGTTTGGCCATTCCAGTTCGAAACTTAATATGAAACTTTTTGTATGAAATTACAATCTGTAGCAGTTGCATTACACTTATCTTCTCTTTTGGATACTAGATGGCGATGCCTGATTAGGCCATCCCATATGTCATCCCATAATGCATTGCGATTGTAATTAGAAGGAGATGTGACGCTGAACTGAAAAGCCGCGCGCGTGAATGTCTTGTCTTTGTGTTTGTTTAAGTGTGTGAATGTGATTATTAAAGAAATGTTTTCAACAACATTCGTCCTGTTGCCTCCTGCACAGATCAAAATAATCTACATACCAATACAAATCTACTTTAATTTCCATGACGCTTGCTTCTGTTAGATTAAAATATCGAAATTGTATTACTTTAGACATATAAGCTTCAATTTTTAAACATATTTCGATTTCAAGAAGTAATCGAAACATCCTGATCTCATTCCACGGACATGAGCCTCAAATTCACAGAAAATCAGTTATGTAAGCGAAACTATAGAAACTTTGAATGATATTCAAATCTCTCTCTTGACATGGATATTCAACTCTGTCCTTAATAATGAGGCCTGAAATTCTGGAGAGTAGGCAGGAAAAAGGGGGGGGGGGACTAACACTTTTGTATCAACATAAAAGAGTCTGAGAGCATTTCACTTCACAGATTTAGTTTCGATCAATCCTACGTACCCAATAGTTTTCGATAAATAGTGAAACTTACACTAGACCTACAGACATTTCACCGATGCATTGGAATTACCATTGGTAAACGGTCATTTGACCGCTCGCAGTAGGTTTAGTGCTAAAATAAGACTTAGTAATAATATTACTTTAATTCTTACTTTAACCCTTTCACTACTGTCTCCACCCATCAAGCTGTGAAAATTTTTTCCTGGAGGATCGGTTATTGTTTCAAACGAGGGATGCAAGATATAAAGCGAAAACATCCTTAATGTTAACTCATTTTACATTCTGTACTCCTGGTCTGAAGCAGAAACTGGCCTTTCAGGATATAATTTGCACGGCCGGTTCGGCTGGAACAGTTGAGAAAGGGTTAAAGAATATGACATGCAACAAACTTCTTCTTTCGAAAAGAATATATTGATTTAAATCAAACCATTATTTGACGTGTCACAAATATGTTAAGTGCTGTTTGTAGGGCTAACAGAAAGAGAGAGAGTCAGTAGTGCAATGGGAGGCTTAGAGACGAGGGGTTGACAAACACAGTTACAGACACAGTATACAAAAACATTAAAAAGAGCAATAAATGTCCATTAGTACTCTGTTCACAGCCCAACGCGTAAATCCGAGATTTGATTAGACGAGCCGGTAACTTTCGTTATATGCAGTTGAGAGAGCATTAATTGCATTTGGCTGTTAACATTTACCAGGCCAACAATCTCACCATTTTCACATTTAATAACCCTAAGATCTAGATAAGAAACCTGGTCACACTTGGTGAAATCATAACTAATTCTTGGCTAAGTCATAAGTTATAAACTAAGTTCGTCATACTTGGCTGTAGTCAGACAACACGGGCGACTTCTGAAATAGCAGTCCTCTCTCAAAAGAGTGCAAGAAGAAAGACGTTTCACCCATGCTGCCTTTAATGCTTACAGGGTGCAAATAAACAATATATTTCCATGGGTTTCAAGCCTACCAGTTCTAGTCTCGAAGCTGAAACTCTACCATACACAGCCGCAGCAACCTACTTGTCATTTTCAGACATGGTTAATGAAAATGGTGATACATAAGCCACATCATCTGTCTTTTCAAGCTTTGACACCACTCGGACATAACAATATTAGCCTAATAATAGACCTACCGGTGGGATAAAGGTTTGACAGATCCATATACACAGAGGGTGTCCGATAAAACAAGATTTCAAATGTCCAGTCTTCTTACCCCTGAAGTCAACCTACAGAACATTAGTTTTCAAACTACATGAAAAGAGAATCCACCACTAAATCATAATAATAGCATTATAACTCATCGACTCAGAAGCATACAGAAATCCTTCTACCTACAGCATCAGAACGCGACTTGCCAAATGCTTTATAGAAAGGTTTCACTTACAGAAAAACAATTTCTTGATTATTTTTGATGTTAAAACAAATTATTAATAGTCATGTCAAAATTTTCTAAATTATAGCAACAACTGTTCCACTAAACTTCTGTTTTCTTCTTTTGCAGACCCTCTGCTTATTAGTTGTCTTGGGTTGCAATAGATTGACAAAATTACCAGTAAGTAGCTCTTTTGTGACATTGACTACCTTTTGGAGGACAATATCATAACTACATATTATATATATATAATTTAAATCCTAATTAATTTCATAAATTTGATCTTAATTTAGCCCAAATTAACTTTATTCTAAATTGTTTTCTTATTTCTTGATCCAATTTCCACTTTTTATTTAATTAATTCTAACAAGCGCGTAGTATAACTGCTGATCCCACACCAGGAACAAAGGAATAAAAATCCCTGACAATCACACATACTTTTCAAAGATACCTAAGATTTCCTTGCCTAAATCAACACATGGCAAAAAAAAAATCCCCATTAGAATCTTACAGTAAAATCACTGAAGGGAAAAATTTCTGCCACTTTGCTCTTATATCACTATGTAAACAAAGGTCAATTCGATCATCGCTTCGCTCTTGTGCAAATTGTGACTCTCACGGTGAAATAAATAGCAGTTAAAATCAAAAGTTCTTTCTTTTCGGCCATGCATCTGCTAAAATATATACATAATCTAATGCAAAAAAATTATTAAATGCTAATTTTCCATTTAAAATAAAAAGAAAAAAAAAAGGAATACCACTATTGCATTTCAAAAACACATGACATTTCAATCTATTTTGTCAAAGAAATTAGGGTTAGATAAAGAATTTCTTTTGAACCTAAAGTAACAAAGAAATGTGACTACAAAAAAAAAATTTCAATAATTTTGGAAATTCTTGTTACGTATATCAAACATTTGCAATAAATCTTACTGTTGCATGAGAATAAGTACTCAATTGACCACATTTATAATGAATTTAAAATCTTATCTGCTTATTAAGGTATTCTTGGTTATTTTTATGAATTGTGCATAATAGACAAGAATGCCATTTTTAACTTCAGCATTTTTTTATCTAATAGTTATTAAAACAAATACCTTTCTAACTTACAAATTTCATATTTAAGACAAGAATAGAATTATTTTTTCAATATCCAAATAATAAACAATTATTACGAATGAAAATCTTAAATAGCTAGTTTTGTTCCCTCGGCTTTAATTATGCCTCCTCACTTTTTTTTTAATAAAGAAATGTAGCTACCAACCAATTTTTTGTCAATTTCAGCGTATAAACAACTAATCTATTTTATAAAATATTCTCATTGAACTAAAAGTATTACGTTGGTGCAAAAATAATTGCGCTTTTTTTCCGCCTCCAAATTAAAGTTCGTTTTCCTGAAACACTTCCTAATGAGCTTTATCAACAAAGTACTTTAAAGTTCGTTCGATAACATTTTATCTTCTTTTTTGTTATTTCACTATCCCACATTTATAGAACTTGTTGTCCTTATCAACCAAAAAAACTAAATCTAGTATTATCCCACAGTATCAATATCATTGTGATTTTCACCAATCAAAAACGCTTTTGGAAGCATAAATAAATGATAATTTAATGGCGAAACGTTCAGATTTTATGATGGGTAGATACAGCGGATATTTTCAATTAAACTGCAATAATTTTTTTACGTCTGTATCTGCATCATCTTCACAGAAGCTTGATTCTTAAAACGAGTTACAAATGAAGGTGCGTTTTTCCTTTTTTAATGGTTACTTCATATAAGTTCATTTTTTTAACTGTGCATATTAAAAGTAAACGAAAATGCAAAATAACTCTGTAATTCATTCTACTAAATTGATGGCACCGCATCTCTATTTGAAAGTTTCATTTTTCAGTTTGTATTATGCATGTTTATCACAGTTTCGGTGGGATATTTGCACTTGATGTTACGGCGAATAATCCCTCTTTCATTCTTATTTATCTTTCGTTCTAAAAATGGATAATTTTCTTATGCATTTGAGAGTGCAACTTTTACTAAACTATGTTCATCGAATTTCCTTTTAATTCAATACATAGCTCACGTATCGAACTCTGCATAGCTTGTTGATGGTTGAAAATGATTTGGGGGATTTCTTTTATCTCATGTACAACAATCTGAACGGTTTATGGAAGGGCCGCGGTGGCCTGGTGGTAAAGTCTCGGCTTCAGAACCGGAGAGTTTCAGGTTCGAGACCCGATTCCACCGAAGAATCGTCGTGTAAGGAGGTCTGTTGCACGTTAAATCCGTCCTGACCAAACGTCCTCCCGCTGGTGTGGTGAGGTGTGGAGAGGAGAGTGCCAGCTCAGGTGTCGTCCTCGTCATCTGACCGTGGTTCAAAATTACGAGGTCCGTCCCAAAATAGCCCTAGTGTTGCTTCAATCGGGACGTTAATATAACTAAACTAAACTGAGCGGTTTATGGCAATAATTTGTATAGCATCAACTTGTATGAAAATATCAAGTAAACTGAGAAAAACCGAAATTAAGTTGGCAAATGACAAGGTTGTTGTTAATCATAAGCACCATAAACATTACGTGTTTTTTATAGATCGTCGACCGATCCTTCCTTTCCTTAGTAATGCAAAATGATGAGTAAACGCTTTTTGTACTATAGAATCATGAAAGAAATTGCAATATTACATAAAAAGTCATAACTCATAAGATTAAAAAGAAGCTTCTATGTCGGTTTCGCAGTTATTGCCAGCAATTTCGAGTTTATTTTGGGACGAACCTCCCAAAATAGCCCTAGCCTTACTTGTTTAATTTTGAAGCGCGGTCAAATGACAAGGACTAAGGTGGTATTCCCATCTCCAAACTTCCACACCACGCCAGTAGGAGGACGTTTGACCCCGATGAATTTAACGTGCACCAGGCCCGCTTACACGACTGTTCTGTAGAATCGGGTCTCGAACCTTAAACCCTCCGGTTCCGAAGCCGAGACCTTACCACTAGACCACTACGGCCCTGGAATCGAACTAAAGTATTACTTTAAGAAGGTTTAAAGTTATCATTTTTTCATCCCGAGTGGCATAGTAATCCCTAGCAAATAAGAAGTTTTTTTGTTTTTTAATTTAAGTGGGTAAATAAATATTTTTCTGAACACAGTCGTAATGAAATTTTTACCACACACCGCACACACATATATATAGTGATGAAATTCTTTTTTTTTTCTTCGTCCGTCATAAAATTAATATCACACAAACAGCGTTACATAAAAGTATTTGCTATTTGCTTCAAGAATAAGATTAGAGTCTATAACTTCAAATTGCATAATCTTCAAATTGCATTAAAAAAAAAGTAGCTAAACTATTTTTTTGTGAAAATCGCAAATATTTTTTGCACCAACTCAATACTTTGAAAATAAATAAAAACAAGTAATATAAATATTAAAAAAAAAAATTTCAGTCAATTCCTACTTAGGTCAACAACAAAAAAATTATTCTAATTACTTTTTATTAAATTACACTTAATATAAATATGCATATACATATGACAGAATTACAATATTAAGTGGCAAAATAGAGCTTGGCGACAAACTTGGTGACATGGCGAAGGATTTGGCGACCAAATAGAAATTACTGGACAAATTTAATTAATTAATTAATAGTTGAAAAAAATGTATTAACATCAAGTCACCCACTACAAGTTTTAAAAAATGTATTTGAACTTGAGTGGATGAATAAAAAGTATTTTATTAACAATTGAAAATTTGAACAAGATATATAGAGAGACAGTGTGAGCTAATAGTAGGAATTAAAAAAAAATGACAATGCAGTCCATAATATAAAGAAAAGGCATAGAAACTTAAAATGCACGATGAAAATGTAACTTTTTTTTTTTCATAAAAAAACATCATTAGAAAATGATATAGGCAGCTAACAATTCAAGTGCAAAAGCTTTTGCTAAGCAAATGCATGCGAGACAATAAAAGCTAAATAAAACAATAAATTTTAAATAGGATTTTTAGCATAATGATATTTTAAAGCTAGCATATTTTCTGTATAACTGATATAAAAATCCTAATGCACTGTGTTTTATGGAGGAAATATTTGGACTTGTAATTATCGAATTTGATACGTAATAATTTAATCACTAAGAAATGATTTTTGGGGGATTTTAATTAAATAAAAATTGCTCCATATTTCAGTACGTATCCTCAATACTGTCGGAGCATATCACTATATAAAACATTTTATCATCACTTTAAAATTCAAAACATTAGCTTTTCAGACCAATTTTTACCAAATTTTATTCCTGTACAAATTTGTATTAAATTATTCAAAAGAATTCTAAATACAATTTGTAGCAACGAATCTTACATTTGTAATAAAATTCAAACTGGTATCATTATTTCATAAAATTTTTCACTTTATCTATTTTTATTATAATAACCTTTATAATTTGAAAATTTTCTTTAGTTAGTTAATTACAAAACACAGTTTTTTCTTTTGCTTTTATTAATATGATAATGTTTTGAGTCTGATATGTTTTCAGGAAATTATGTAATTTAAGTTTTTATATGTGGAATGCAGCGGTTGATGCAATCAAGCCAAATGATTCAAATACACATTAACATGCAATCATATTCTGGATTAGAGATTCAAATTCTAAACAAAGTTATTATTATTAAAAGAAATATTCATAACTGAAATTTATCTATCAAGTTATAAAAATTTGATATAACCATTTTGAGATTATCTCCTTTGACCACTTTTCAAATTTATGAATTTAGTTCCAATTTGAAATGAAATTTAACTAATTTAAAATGAAAGTAACTGAAATGCACTATATGAAAAACTTCAATATCTTTATGTATTTATTTATCATTAATTTCTGAGGGGTTTCTTTTATTTACTCTATTCTAAATATATATGATAATGTTATAAATAATAGTTTGATTCTTCCACTAGACTATACTATTCAGAATTAAACACAATTAAGTTATTAAGAGCCAGTGTTAAATCAAAATATAGATGTTTTCAAAATTATGACCAAAAACACAATTGCTGTATTTCTCCAAAATTAATCACTGCACCATAAATATTATGCTGTGAAACAATTTGCTATTAGTTTATTTTTGACAGTTTCATTTTCAATACTAAACCAGAAATTCACAAAATTATACAAATTAATGGATAATTGCATCTAATTTATAATGAGAATTTCAAAATGTAACCAAATAGGAAAATTTCATTAACATTCAATATAAAAATATTTAAATGCCTGCTAAAAGAATATGTATAAAAAAATATTTAAAACATCATAAATTTTTCATTGAGTCATTGAAATTATTCTTTTTTACAGGTAGTTGGAGTTTACCTAGAAGAACGCTATGAATTTACGGATTTCACAAAGCTTGTAGAATCTACCGAAACTCTAAATGAAGTAAAAATGGTACCTCAGTAAAAGAAGAATGCTGAATATTGCAGATTTGTCATGGCAGATGGCAGATTTATAATGAATAAAAGATGGAGTGGATTTATAAGAACAAAATAAGCTGATTCACGATTCAAATTAATTTTGTAAATGCTTCTATACAAAAGCATTTTCAATATCTAACATTTTTTCCAAAACCAATTTAAAAACATTAATTAGACGATTTTTTTAAAAGTATTTCTAAAATATATTTCTTTATAAAACTGACCAAAATAAGCTTTTATGAATATAATCAAAACATTCCATTAAACTTGATCAATATTCTATATTTTTATCAATAGTAATATGGCATGTATTTTTTAAGGCCACATGTTGGCTTAAGCAAAACAAATCAAAAATTAAATTCCTAAAAAAATTATTTTTAGAAAATAAAACCATTATTGAAATCAAGAATTTTATTAAAAATGTAATTATAATGCTAATGTGTTTAAAGAGCAGTGCTATTCCAATGATATTTTAATCATTATTTTCGAAAGTGAAATTTTAAATCAATAAAAAATATTAGTAAAAATATATAAGTTTAAATCTAGTAATATGCATTTCAATATTTTTCAATTACTGGATTAATCTCAAGAAATCTGCATTTTAAAACGTGCATCCATATGATCATTTGAAGATCAAATATTTTTGCATATAATGTTTCTGCCAGTTGTGGAAAAATGCTTATATGGAAGCTTAATGCAAAATAAATGAAAATTTTATAATATTCAACATAGCAAGAAAAGAATGCATTTGTCATAATAATTCATGTGTTGGTTTGGGTAACAATATAAATACCTGACAATATGACTGGCAAAAAACATTATAATTTCAGCATGAATTTTCTATTTTTCATGCTCTTAAAAGGGTTGGTTTGATAAGAGCCTACTATATATGTGTTGTGCGCGAGTGCCATTTTACTCTGTGTATAAATGTTTGTAATTTATTTATATTTTATATTGTAAACTGCCAGAACAAAATAAAAGTTTTTAAAATATAGCACTTTTACTGCTTCAATTTTTTTCACAAAACCTATTTTTATGCATATCATTAAAACTTAACCAAATAATAAATTATAAGCTGATTAAAGTTATTCCAAATAATTCAGTCATTACTGGCTAAATATGAGAGTATTTAGCTACGATAAATTTGCATTCCAATAAAATTGAATACAATATTTAGGTCAAACTAAGAAAAAAAATGCTAAATAATTTAAAGCTATTTAACATTATTGCTATCCTAGAAAGATTATGTTACTAATGGATTTAAGTACACAAAATATTGCTTGTATTTAAAAAATAAACCTGCTAAAAGAATTTAGTGAAAAATTATTATTAATTTTTGATATAATTATAAATTTACAAAATTTTTAGTTAGGAAATTATAAGTGTATACAGCATTGTATTTAATTCTTTTGGAAAAATCAAACCTGATACTTATCAAACATGTTTCACCTAAATGCAACAAGTTTGTTAAATATTCGTTATTTGAATGATGACAATATTTAGAATGTAAAATTCTTGTTTATTATGTTGAAGAAAAATGTGTAAGGGGATATAAGGGATAAAAATTCCTTTAATAGATATAGCTGTTTAGATGACACTTGCCTATCATTTCACTGTTTACCAAGAATTATTCAAGCAAGTTATCAATTTATAATATCTGTGGATATTTTTCAAAAATTGATATATTTTATTTGAAAGTAAAAGAATGGAATTCTAAGCATAAAAATAATATTACATGGCAGAAGTGAAAAAATGCCAAGTACAACTAAATATATACATGCTATAAAAAATACTGTAATGACCAAAATGGTGAACAATTTACTTTTTGTTATACTCTAAAATTATTTTATTCCTTTTAGTTACTTTTGACTTGCAATTTTAATTGCCTGTATCCTAATGATTCTATCTCTCGCACATATAAATGTATCTTGTAAACAACTTTATGCACCAAATAATAAAATTTCCCATACCCGAACATTTATTCTCCCTTCCCCAAATAAGCTGGTATAAGAGGTTAACCAGCTTCATAGAAACCTTCATTCTAATACACTTAATAAAGTATAGTGCACAAAAGTAAAAAAGAAAAAGGAATATCTAATTAGAGAAAATGCAAGCTTAATATTTTTCTTTATGACAAATAGTTTTATTCTTTTTTAAAAATACTTTCAAATGGCAATAGAAATATATAAACATTTTTTTTCTCTCTCTGTGTGTGAGCACATAAATGAATTTCATTTAGATTTGATTCAATATAAAAATAAAATCTTTTATAAAAGAATATCACAAAAAATCTCATCACAACTTTTCAAAGTAGTTAATAAAAGATATAATTATTTTTAAATTACAAACAATTTTTAAATACCTTACCATAAAATTAGAATACACAAATTCCTCAAAAAGGTTGATATATTTCAGGAAAGGTTCAAACCATAATTTACGACAGAGGATAAAAGACAGGGAAAATAATGCAGTGTTTTTGTACCAATTCAAAAAACTTTCAAGGTCTACAATCTAAATTCAATATTTTACTAAACTTTCCTAAGGCAAATAAGATATTTGGAAAAGTGAATCATTCACTGAAAAAATATTCGTAAAAGAAGGCCTAAAGTTTCCATAAAAAAACCTCAAACAGTAAAAAAATAATTAAAATTTTAGAATGGTTATAAAAAAAACCCAATTAAAATACTTTTATTATTATTATTATGAAAGCAATCCGTTGAATAGTTGCTTACATTTTCATTTTGAAATCTTAGAAATTTTTTACAAAATATTTACTAAAAAATACATTTTTTAAAAAACTAGTTAAGGAATGAATTTCAGGCAATTATTAAAAATTAATTAATAGGAAAGAGATTGATAAATTGTATAATTGCATTGGACGGATGAAAACTGATTAACCATTAGTAAGAATTACTTTCTGTCAAAATACTTCTTTTTAGTTAATCAAACAATTTAAAAAGCAATGGACAGCACACACATATAAAGCTTTGGATAAAAAAAAAATTGCAAGAAAAAAATGAAATGAAACACAAAAGCATTTTTACAAAAAATTGCACAGACTTAATTCTAACACAAAACTGATTGGAGTGATTATTTACACAGTGCTGCAATAATACACACACTGAAAAACATGCAGGGTCATGCAATACTAAAATGTCATGTTTCAGTCAACTAAATCTATGTTCTTATATTCTACAGAATTTGAGGGAGAGTCAATAAATTCTGTTGATTTGTACATTTCAGTCCTCGATTCAGTCAATCCTTGGTCTAAATCATATGGTTCCACGACGTAGGATCCAATAAACTGCAAAAGAAAATATTTATTTACTCAAATTTGAGAATTTTGATACATAATTAAAGGCAGAATAACAACATAGATAATAAAAAGGAGCAATGATTATGCTATCAGTTACAGTTCTTTATACTTACAGGTATACCAGCAACTCTTTGGAATCCTAGGACATACAGAAAACAGAAAACCTAAATACGAAAAAAAAATATGAATGAATGAAGTAATAAGTTGGTAACAAGTTTTAGAAATCTTAGTAAATAGCCCTAGTATAGTAAGAATTAGTTTCAAATAATTATGCTGCCATTAAAAATGAAATAACTATATTCATTTTAGATTAATATAATCACTGTTGAAATGTTTTCACAAAAAATAATACAAGAAAAAAAATACATAAAAAAAATAACATAAAACTGGTAACGGTTTGAAAACAAACTGAACCCGAAATATAATGTAGGTTTTTCTCACTTATTAGGGCAATTAAAAAATGTGTAGCTTTTAAACTGCAATTTAAAACAACTTGTCACTTCACGATAATCTGGTAGTAAAAGCTATTGTAAATTTTCCAAAAATATTAAAAATCTATATATTTTGGAAAAAAAATATTATATATATATCTCTATATCTTATATATATTTCTAATTCCACAGCTTACACTATTCACACCTACACTGTAAAAGCTGTCAATCATCTGATCAAAAAGCTGTCAATAAGATTTATCTCGCATAAATTATTAATTTTATAAATATAACATACAAACAATAGGACTATGATTCTAACATTGGTGTCATGGTAGAATTTTGAAAATCTGACATAAGCTAGCAGATTCATATCGCCAAATGAAACAGAAATAACAAAGCAAGGAATTGATTTCCCTAGACAGAGATTTCAAAATTAAATAATTTTGAAAGGGGAAGATGTTTGTATACTGATCTTTTTCAATGATATTTACAGCTCAAAGCATTAAATACATAGAAGTAAATGTATGTCATCTAGTATTGGTTTTAGATGATGAAATGATTCTGCCCTCCCCCTTCCATAAAGGTGTAAATATAATTGATAACCCACAACCAAGTCAAACACAGTTATAAAAAAAATTGTTGTAATGGATTGTTTCAAGGATAAATGAATAACCACCTAGATTGCAAACAAAAACATTTGAATGAAATTAAAGATAAATTCTGATAATATTGTTTTGAGAACAAGCAGAGCACATGTTTCAACCAACAAGATTTTTATATATAGTAAATTTAAAAATTGTAATATTCTTCAACTTGTAAGAATACATGTATTAAAACTAATAAATAATTACAAAAATTTATAACAGCCAATTTTCATTTTATAAACCTTATAAAAATGCTATTTATTTCAAATCAGCAATTTGTTTCAGCAATATATTGAACTATATCTGTCTATACATTTCAATGAAAATCATCACAAATCAGGTTTACTGTTTGTTTTTTTTAAAATGATCATGATGTTCTGTTCCTTTTTTTAAATCCCCCATGTCCCTTGGTTTTTATAAAGTGAAACATTATGCAATGCATTAAAATACTTTCAAATGATATACTATACTCTTCTAAGATCATGTATCAAAATGTTTTTAAACATGCGGTAAACTTATGGTAAAGTATTTCTAGATTTTAATATAAAACTGATGAAATGAATTTCAATGTTCATAGTTAAAACATCATAGATTAGAATATTCTATAAAAGAAGAGAAATATTCCTCTAGAAACATCTGAATTCACATAAGAGAAATTTAACAAAGTGTTTAGCATCATCAGAACTACGGAGAATATTTGCTGTTTCTATATTATATATTAGCTGCCTTTGGCGACCAGCCGGTTTGCCAATCTTAATGCTCGTTAAAATTTCAATAATTAAATATTTTATGTAATTCTTCAACAAAATATTTGAAAGTTTCAAATTTTGATAGTCATATAATTTACTCATAATAATATAAAATTCTTCAACCATAACATAATATGTATCTCTTCAATTTTTTGTTAGCTCCCATAGAATTTATGATTTAAATTAAAGAGGAAATGGTTAAATTGCAATTAATATAAGAAAATATTTTACTGAAACAAAGCATTTTTTTTATAATATGATTACTGAAAACAGAGTCACAGAGCATTTTAATTTTATGGGCGCTAATGATATCTTTCTTTATTTATGTATCTCAAGAATTTTTCAACAAAATTTTCTCAGATTCCTCATGAGCAGATCGATTAATTAACAATGTTTAATTTTAAATGCATCAAACACTAAGAAAATAAACAGAATCGTTTAAAATAATCGGTCGAAAATAGGTTAAAAAAACTACTTAAAAAAACGATATACTTAAAATTATAAACATATACAAAAAATATATAACTAACATAAATACAATTTAATTACAAAAGCACACAACTAACCTAAAAATAATTTAAATCAAGTCCGAATCCGTTGAAAATAGTTGTTAACAATCAGAACACAATGTGCATGCGTGAATTTTCAACGCCAATTATGGTACTGCAAATGTGTGAATAACGCTATACAACCAGTTGAGATAACGCTATACAATTTCCTTTATTCTGTTTTATTTTAATTCAAAAGTACTTCAGAATGAATCTGAAAGATCGATTATTTAACAATGTTTCATTTTAAATGCATCAAACAATAAAAAAATAAACAGAATCGTTTGAAATAATCGGCCGAAAATATGTCAAGCCTATCCTTGTTAGCGTGGGGTAAAAAACAAGCCTTACTTATTTGGCGGTGGGGAAACAAAAACATTTTTTTCGGGAGTTAGTTTTTAATTAATAATTAAAAATTAAAAAAAGGGACCCCAGGTGCACATTCCCGACCTCCAAGGTATGCATGTGCCAAATTTGGTAGGTGTAGGTCGAACGATTTGATCTGTAGAGCGCCAACACACACATACATTGAGCTTTATATAACTATAGATAGATAAAAAAAAGTTTATAAATATGCCTCCAATTTAATATTATTACATTGAATGAAGTAAATACCATCAGCAATTTACAGTAAAAAACACCAACTACTATTGAAAAATAAAGTGTAAGTAAAAAATTCACCTACCAAATATAAAATAAAAGAAACATAAAATAATATATATAATGCTACTGCAAGATATACAGCCCAATGATCTGGAAGATTCTCCTTAGCAGTCTGCCCCACAAAGTATATATTGATCCCAAAGACAGCTATGCCCAATAATGTGATGATAATCTTATTGGTGCTACAAAAAAAAAAGACAATTTCAATCATCTAAACATACTCTCACAAGTCAATTAACCACACTACGAAAAAGTGGATGCAAAAATATTTTATAGTTTTTAAAAAGGATTTCAACAAGAAATTAAAAGCATTAAAAAAGTCCATTTACAGATTTATATCTTTTGATGTTATTTCTAAAAAAAGAAAAAAAAAGAAAGAAAGAAAAAATAAGATATACCATTTTGGCAACATACATATTTGAAATAAATATGTTTGTATAAAAGAAAATTCTTAAAGACTAAAAATACTATTTAGAATTTGTATAATTAATTTTCATACTCAGCAATATAAAAACAAAATTATCTCATTTTATTTAAATAACTGAGAACTAAGTTAAGTAGAATGAATAATTAAATTATCCCACAAAGCTACTTTTTTTTTTTTAAGGATACAATATTATACAGTAAGTAGTTTTACTTCAGTCTTTAATCATATCATTGCAAAGATGATTAAATGTACACAGTTCACAAGGGAAGAAAAAAGCAAATGTCAAATGGGAAATAGTGCTCACATAAAGTTCAGAAATCACTAAAAATTAAAAGAACTATCATGAAATAATTTTCAGAAGGGAGAAAGTACCATTTTGTTTCTTTATCAAAATACTAGTTCACAAAAAAATATTTGAATTTCAGTTCAGCCCATTACATAAAGATTAATTATAATAAAGAAATTCCAAAAGCCAATTATTTCATTTCAATAAATAAAATATTTATTACTTTTCATGCTTTCAAATATTTTTTTTAATTAAAAACTACTCACATTCCATTCTGGAAGTCTCCCATCACACCTTTTGATGAAGTGAATATTAATGTAGGAAAGAGAGCAAATGGTAACTGCAATGACATAAGAGCATTCAGGTAATCATTCATTTGTGTAAGATTCTTAATGTCACTGTAGATTGTAATGAAGAGGGTAGGTGCAATAGCAATGCAACGAGTCAGCAACACCCGCTTCCATCGAGACCATTTGAGATTCAGAAATCCCTAGAAATTGAAACATTTTTTTTAATAAAAAAAAGATTTTATAGATACTTTATATATTTAGAAAAAGATTAAATTTTATCCTAAGATTAAATAAATATCTTTTGAAAGCTTTCAAACTGACCCCTATAAAAAAAGAATTTATTTAAAATTCCAAATATATGCTTCATTTTATAAGAGACATTTAGCCTCCCCCCCCCTCATTCATATAAAACAAAAACATTTGAAACACTTGAGTGCATTGAAATAATTTCTCTTTTTAAGTGAATACACCTGTATCTGCATTTATATTGCTATTGTTTTACATTACTGCAGTATCTGTACTTATACAGATCAAATACAAAAATTTTATAATTCAGTCCATTAGGCTAGCATTTCAAGATTAAATTGTAACTAAGCATAGAATTTGAGAAAAAGGAGACAATAATTTAACAGGTTTTTTTCCCCCATTATTTTTCTGAGAAAAATTAATCTTAAATTGATTAAATACGGGAAAGCTATAATTTATTAATATGTCTTGAATAAGAATTTTCACAAAATATTTACTGTTTTATGTTTGAAAGGGCTAAAGAAATGTGCTAGATGATTAATGAGATGACACAATAAATTCTTAAATAAACCACAGCATTAAAGAATGCAATTAGATTCATGAGTTAATTTTTTTTAATTATTTTTTTAAAAACAGAACATGTAAAATTTGTATTGTGGTTCTGCCACTGAAACAAGAACTGTGTTGTCTGGAGCTTAATTGCATAAAACTCATTTTTAAGCAACACAATCCTCATAATTAAATCTCTGAACTGAAAAATTTCTTTTACCAGACATCCATGTCATGCCACTAGGAGCCGTTTTAGATAAAACAAAAACAAAAAAAAGATTTCTTTTATCTATACTAATAATAAAGAATATGCAAATATGTCTTTTGTTGATGCTCTAAAGGATAGATCATCAAATAGTAACAAAATTTTCAAACAAACTTTTGAGAATGAGAATGTGGAAGTCTTAATTCAAATTCTAATTAAAAATTAAGAGAAATTTCAGCATTTTCCTATAATTTCTCAAAATATTATTGCAACAAAAATAATTTTCAGACATTTTTAAAATTTTAAAAGTTATTTTAATAATACTAATTTAGTTATCATGCAGGGATTTTTTTAAAAAATATTTCTGGTATAATATTCAACACATTTCATGGTTCACTGGAATTCAAACTCATTTTCAATGTTCTGCCAAATATTTAATCAAGTAATTTTCTTCTATTGTTGCAAGTTGAAAGAGAACACTTGATCTACACAATATGCAGAACCAGAAAATAAAGAATTAGATGAATTAGAGAGTTTTTGCTTTTAATGACATTGGTTAGATTTGACTTCATTACCCATGATGAACAAATGTCTGCATTAATTAATGTAGAAAAGGTTAAGACCTGCATCTATTCTAACAGATGATTCAGATCCTTGAAATGAATAAATAACCACACATAATGTACATAAACATCTATTAATAGCGATGCCATTATCTCAATTTTTTCAAATGTAAAAAACAAAATTTTTGAAATCAAAAACAAATAAGTATGGTGCGACTGTTCTCTCTCATTTACATCTCTTATGAACATGAGATCACACATCTGCTTCATACACGATCTCTCAAATTTGTAAATAATTGAGAAAGATTCCATTTTTTTCTGTTCCCCCCCCCCTTTTTCTTTTTAAAATTTGGAAAGCTGATATAAGTAGTGTAATTTGTTAAGAGGATATGTCATACAAAATAAATCACTAAATTTCAAGACCAAAATATATATTTGCTTTAACTTAAATATACAATAAAAGAAATCAATAATCAAATAACAGTAAAAAATATCAATAAACATCCATACCTCCATTACAAACTGGCCAGAATAAGTACCAGTCATTGTAGAACTCTGACCAGCCGCAAGGATGCCTATGGCCCAAATATACAGAGGAATGTTGCCATATTCACAGCCTAAAAATACACCCTGAAGAAAACAGGGTTGTTGTTGTTTTTTTAATTTCTAATTGTTCAAATGGAAATTATTTTATAGATTATGTATCAAAAATATTAATACATTGAATTAAAAAAAGAAATATAAAAATTTCATTTCACAGAGAGTTTTTAAAACATGAATATCAAATTTTAAATCTGAATTTTAAATAGGAAAACTTTTATAATAAAAAGCATTAAACTTACAGCTCTAAAGATATCAACTTGAAGTGTTGTGTTGTCATTCTAAAGGAGGAGAAAGTGAAATAAAAATAAATGTTAATATTGTTGCATAATTACTTAAAAGGAAAAAAAAAATAATAATAAAGTTCACAAAACTCCTTTTTAAAGAACACAAATTAACTTACTGGAAATACATCTGAATAAGTACTGTTTTTTGATATGCATAGGTCATACTGAAAAAAAAAATTACATCAACCATCTCATACACGACAAATTTTATAAAATTCAGAATTGCATGTTAATATATGAATGCATCTTTAGAAAAGAAAATTTCAAAGAGTAAAGAGAACACCATTTAGTATTACTAAACTTAAAATTACATTTGTTGTCTTAAAAACTACTTTTAAATTTTAGTAATAAAAAAAAAGGAATTTATTAATTTCTATTTGAATTCAATATTTTTTTTTATTTACTTGAATAGAATGGAAGGATATTTTGAATATGAGGAATTTTGCAAGCTTCATCGGGGAGAAAACAATCATTCGAAGATGCAATACATTTTTCATCTTTATTATAATCACAATGTGATTCATTTTTCCAGAAAATATAGAAATTCAATTTTCAGGACTTATCTTATCAAAAGCATTCTTTAATTCTTCAGATTCAACATCTCTTCATATAATAATTACATTTAAATCTCTTTTATTGGAATCTCTTTGTTACCCATCCTATATTCCAAATATTTGCAAGGCTATATATAAAAATAAGGGAGATGTCCAGAAAAGAATAAAGAACATTTGAAATTTATAATATTCTAATTCTTCTCCTTCAATTAATTTCTCTTTCAAGTTCTTTAAAAGTTCTTTTGAAGAGCAAACTGCATTTTAAAATTAGTTTTTGTGAAAAAAAAAAAAAAAAAAAAAACTTCACAGAGCTTTAAAAGAATCTATAAATATTGAATATTTAAGCTAGCTTCTTACTACATTAATCTGAAAACATTTATATACACAACTTGTTTAATATACAATCAAGCACATTGCACACTACTTTATGAAATCATCCCCCCCCCCATTCAATAAAAAAAAATCCACAAATGATATTTTTTTTTAAATGAGAAACATACAGATACCATCTGATATATACAATACTCACTACATATGCATTGGTTTTTCCAAACAGACCCTTTGCAAACACAGCAACAACAAAGATATTTATGATGAGAGATACAAGAAGTGCGATACCAGACTCGATAAAAAAATAGAAATTTGCTTCTTTCACTTTGTTTTTATTTGTTCGATCAACTTCTCTCGACTAAAAGAGAAAATTTAGTTAATGCAAATATTAAAAAAAAATACTACACAAAATTTTCACTTTAAGTATTAGATTTTTTGGAAATATATTTTATAAAAATTTACAATAATAATGATTTAAATGTTTCATATGATTTTATGTATCACATGAAACATTTAAACATTGATGTTTAAGCAATGTTTGGAGCCTATAAAAATAACCTACATTACAAATTAAATTCATTTACAACATGCAAAAACAACATGCATATCTATTAGTGGACTTACATCAGAGTACGATAGATATACTTACTACAGTCATTAGAGACATTTGCAGAATAATCATCTTAAGATTTGTTCAAATTACATATTTTATAAATTATGAAATAAAAGAAGCAAAGTTGTAAAAAAAGATCAGAATTAAAAAGTCAACAAGAGAGTGGTACAAGTATAAAAATTCAGTTAAATATCAAAATTAAAATAAAATAGTTCAAAATTTTTATAAATTTTCTTGTTTATATAACGTTTAAGTCAAATTTACTGTCAAATTCAACTTGCAGCTCCCTTTTTCCCTCTGGAAGATAAAAAAAATTATCCCTTAATAAATATTGTATTATCTAACTACAACATGCTGTACTTGGCCCGGTCATTTCTTTATAATTATCTTAAATATCACTACTTTAATTATGTTCAACCTGTTTATTGTCACCAAGATCCAAAGAATTGTATAATGGAATGGATTTATTAGTTTTAAACTCAGCCAAACGAATAGAAAAGAGTCTATGTAGAATTAAACACTTATACATTTAAAGAATATTTCACAACTGTTAATAAACATTTGGAATCATTAAAACTTAAATATACAATAAAGAAGAAAAACATCCTTAAATTAAAATATCAGTTCTTGGAGCACAGGATTTAAGAATGGACAATTAGATTAATATTCTAATAACAAATTATATTACAGCACTACCTATAAAGTTTCTTTGTAAGGCAGTATATATCATGAACTTTAAATAATTTTTTGAAAACAATGAAAATCTAATTCCTAATTTTTAAAATTCTCATTAAATGATTACATAAAACTAATATAATTCAACTGAAATGTTAATTTTTTTTTTGGCTAAAATTAATATTAAATCTTGTATTTATAAAAATTATATACAATAATAACCTTCACAAGAGCAGAATGAAGGTATAAATTATGTGGCATAATAACAGCTCCAACAATTCCAACAGCTTGAGTAAGAGCTTGGGAATCGCAATGTGAACACCAAGGCACAACCAATCCTTCAATAACTTGATCTTGAGGAGGAAGAGCAGAAAAATACTGAAATAAGAAAGATTCTGAAGATATATTTTTATTACAATTAGTTGCACAATCATTTTAATATTTTATATCTTAATATGTACAATTTCTTTCAGTTAAATTCAAAATTTTATTTTTTTTTCAAAATTTTTAGTTTGTATTTATACAAAACATCTGCTAAATGCTTATGAAAGAATTTTAATAAAAAGCCATCAAACTTTGGCTTCTTGTATACCATAAAATATAAAGATTAACCCACTAATATGACAGTTTGCTGGCAAATTCCTATGTCTAAAAGCTATTCTGCTGAAGGTTTGGAATTATGTTATAACTAAGTACAAAAAAACACATCATGAAAATTCTGGAATTTTGAATGGAGCCTTCCAATAAAATATATTAAAATTAGCTTTAAGAAAAGGAGGAGAGGGAAAACTCTTAATGATAATAGGATAGCCAAAAGAATAAACAGATACACCATATAACTAAAAGCACCAACTCAAGAACATATTATGAACTTATCTAATAGAGAAAGTGTTATTAATCTTTTTTTTTTAATTTTTACATAAAACCAAGTTTTGTAAAAAGGAAACAAATTTTGGCATCAATAATAGACTTGTAAGTTTTACATATAAATTAGCTTTTTATGTAAAACTGATATTTGTGTTCTGATAACATAACTGATATTGCTACTTAATACTGGTTTTAGTGTCAACAATATTCCAGTTATTTTATTTTAATTTCAAGAAACTGATTCCAAATTTTACATTGTTCTAAAACAGGCTTTAATTTTTTAAGTAAATCAAAAATTCATTTTCAATAATATCTACAGCAATCAAATTGCACATGCAATTATCTTTTATATGATATGGAAATTTTACATTGGAGGTTTTATCATTTAGTTGTTAATGATTTTGATATGTGCAGTCCAACTTTGATATATTTATTTCATTACTTTGATGCCCTGGTAGAACCTCTCTCCTTGTTCATCAAATGATATAGATTAGTCCAAGTTACTATGCAGAAAATGCACTTCTAATCAGAATCTATTGGCATTATTAAATCTTTTAATGGTTTCATTAAGCAAACTTTTATATGAAATGAAAGGAGAATAATGATATTTCAATGGCTCCATGTTTGAATGATAATATTCGGCATTTTTTTTAAAGGTCATTTCACTTTTTTTTCAGTTTATTTTTGTGTATCCTGTCTCACAATAAACGAAACAGAATGCACATATATTATCTATACTGTCTTAATAGGAATTTAATCATGCTTAGGTCATTATTAGTAGACCATTAATGTTACTGATAGTAGAGTTTCTGTAGCATCGTTTCAATATTTTGATATTCTTAAAATTTTACAAAATGGGCAATTAGGAGAAAAGAATAATTAATGGTACTGCACAATAAGACACATTTCAAATGTTCGTTCATACCAATATATAAATAAAAATATCAAGTATAAATTAAAAAATGTTTTACTATGTAAATTAGAATAATTAAATATAAAATTTCAGAATAATATAACAATCTAAAAAAAAAAGAAAGAAACTGGTTGAATATAGCAATCAAACAGTTACCAAAAGGACTAATGAAAGTTATTGATATGAAAGACAGTCACATCAGTGAATATTTAATGCAGCAATGGTCATATTTCTAAGAGGGAAAAAAATTTCACAAAGGACATGAAATGCAATAAGTGAAATAAGAAGTTCTCAATGAATATTTCATCTAACTCCAAAAAATGTTCAATGAATCTAAAACATTTTTAAAACAATAAAGGCAAATATGAAATATGAATTATTTTAATTTTTATAGTATATAAATGATCCATTAAAACAATAGAAAATAGATTATTTATAACTATGCATGTTTTAATGTCATAGATTAAATGTATAAGTGATTGATCTTGAACTCGTAACAAAAAAAAAACATATTTAAAATAAATCTTTATTTAAGCAACAAGAAGTTATTGAAATGCAAATTGGTGAATAATAGTTTTCAACATAATTACTAATAATAAGCAAAAGACATTACTTTTATATATTGATTAGGGCATACAAAAGAAAATAGATTTATGCTACTCATTAAACACAGGAGAAAATTACTTGCATTAAAATGCATTTCCCCTCCAATCTATAAGCTGCATATTAAACAAATATTTACATTACTACTTTCCTCTAATATTAGTCAAATATCAATATGAAAAGCATTGGTTAAAAATAGTTAACCATAAAAAAAAATCATGTATAAGTTTTTAGCATAGCAATTAATTGTATAATAAAGTAATAAAAACAATAATTACAAAACAAAATTATTCATTTTTTTTAAAAAACAAAAAAAAAATCATTCATACTTACTTCATAACCAAATGTTGCAGCCATAACAGCGATTAAGAAACCAAAAAATGCTTCCAATTTTCTTAATCCATATTTATCAAGAAGCAAAAAAGTAAAGGTATCAGCAATTGTAATCAAGACTCCCGCATAAAGAGGTATTCTATTGAAAAATAAAATAAAAATATATTTCTATACACCAAATAATTCAAAAAATTAATATAGAATAAGAATTATCATATAATCAATTAATAAAATAAGTCCTTTATTTCAGAAATCAACCTCGACAGAAATTTTTACTTTTCTTGTAGGATAAATAATTACAGGTAAATTCAAGAATAAAAAGAAAATCACTTACAAGAAAGATTATGAATAATATTTTATAACCAACAGCTAGATCAATTATATCATCACATCAGGTAAAAATTTATATAAAGTTTGCTAATTAGGTTTTTTAATGATTTTCTGGTTTAGCAAACTTCATTACATTTTTGATAGTTGAAATGGTTGAATAACAAGCTGAATGCAAAGCGAAATCTCTTGCAACAAGAATTTTGAA
Source organism: Argiope aurantia (assembly GCA_026543865.1). NCBI lineage: Eukaryota > Metazoa > Arthropoda > Arachnida > Araneae > Araneidae > Argiope > Argiope aurantia. The sequence goes on along the minus strand of JAPMOR010121344.1, from coordinate 32,556 downwards.
GGAAGAAATAAGGAAGAGCTATTCCCTCATACCACGGTAATTAAATGATAAACACAGTAGCCTCCGCGAATTATCCATGGAGTTTTTGTTTTCACTTGTTAAGAAATTGTTATGTGCACATTAAGTGACAAAATATATCAGATGCGTAAAAATATCTGCTATGTGATTAAAATAGTCATTACTTTAATGGAAAGGTGAAATCCTAATCTTTTATTAGTACAGTAATAGTACCAGCATAAAAGCATATAATAATAAATATTTATATTACAAATAAGAAAAAAGTAAACAAAATTGAACATGTAGATATGCGATTGTTTGAAGAGCACAGACTATTTCATTTTCTTTTCTTTTTAAAAAAAATAGGCTTTGTTTGAATTTTAAACTGGTCTAATTTTAAGTTTTATTTTCTTTGTGCAATTAATTAGAATGTTACACACATAATCAACCACAAGATTTTCGACATAAGAATTTAAACAGCTTACTTCCTAAAGGAAAGAAGATAAAAAGCTATAGCTGTCCCAATAACTTCCTGCATATCAGATCCCACAATGGCAATTTCAACCATAATCCACAGCAGATATCGAGGCACTGGTGGAAACCTCCTTTCGCACACTTCTGCTAAATGTAAACCAGTGACAACTCCAAGACGAGCTGCTAGCCGCTGCATTAAAAGTCCAAGAACAGTAGCCCACATGAGCACCCATAAAAGATGATAACTAGCTGTTGCTCCTGATTGCAAATCAGATTCAATATTACCTGGATCTAAATAAGCTATGCTCATTAAAAATCCAGGACCAGTGAAAGCCCATAGTTTTCTGAAGCTAAATTTATACTGCAGAGAAGAGGGAAAAAAAGATTAGTTTATTACATAAAAATACTAAAAACATTTGCAAAGCTGATTTATAAAAGAATAAATTCTGTGTTTTTATGCAAATGTAAATGATATTAAGACAAGCAGATATTCAAGATATCCATATTTATACTTACAGCAAGTCTTCCCAATGCAAATTTATTTCAGATTATTACAAATATATATAAAGATTTATTCAAATCAATCAATCTACAATAAACATATCATGGGATATCATAATTGAGACTGTTCTATTGACTTTTTTTAAATAATCAATTTATTTGTTTGCAAGAATAGGAATTTAATATATATTATATATACAAACAAATACATATACATGCATATACATATATATATATATATATATATATATATATATACATATTTGAATTTTTAATTTATTTAACTATTGATTTTATGCACTTTATCTTATAATAGATGAAGTACATATCGCTAACATCTAAAAAGATTCCGTAAAATATATTAATATAATATTTTAATTGTAGCGGCTTCAATATTACAAAGAAAATGAGATTACTCATCTACAAAAAAAATAATTTCTAGCTTTTTCTTTCATTGCTGAACAACATATGATAGTAGACTTTTCTTGTCATTATATCAATGCATATTTCTGAATTTTATAGTTGATACGATAGTAAATAATCCTCTGCTTTTGGAATCAATAAGACAATATACAATCCTAAGCTTTTATAGTAAACAGAATAGTGAATGATTCCGAACCTTTTTTATAATCAATTTACGAACATACAGCTTTGAGCTATTATTTCAAATGGAATAGTGTATAATAACATTAATATAGTCAACAAAATTTTTAAAAATTATGTTTTTGAACTTTTAATATCAATAGAACATGCTTCTGAACTAATCAGAAATGATAAATGTATTTAAAAAAGCCATATTACATACATTTTCAGTCTCTGGTATAGTAATTCTTTCTTGAAAATATGTATCCAATTCCTTATTTTTCCTTAAATTTGTTTTTTCATTTAATCCATTTAGCGAGGGCTCATCACCAGTAGAAAATTTATCTGTAACAAAGCCAAGTTTCAGATTAGAAATTTAACAAATAATTAGGGTTGATCCTAGCACAGCCCACCTCTTGGCGTCTTTTTGAATTATCCTCAAACGAGTGGCGATAGCGTCGCAAATGTAGCAACCTAGATGGGTTTTTTAAATTTTATTATATTTATTTAATTTTATATATTTATTTTTATTTATTTCTTATTTTATTTTATTATTCTTTCTTTTTTATTTCATTAATAATCAACCTAAACGGATTTTTTTAAATTTATTTAACAATTATTATAAAATTTATTATAGTTATTTTATGATTTTTATTTATTTTATTATTATTATTTTTTATAATTACTTACTTATTTTTTATTTTATTTATTATTAATTCTGGCCTTCGTTGTTTTTTAATTGAAAAATAATAACAAATATTCAATTAGTAGTCAACTTGGCGAGATTTCAAATAAGTCGCCAAGAGGTGGGCCCATCTAGGATTTTACCAATAATAATAATAATAATAAATGAGAAAAGATTATAGACAATAGAAAACTTTTTGAAGTTGAAAAAAATTAACATAAAGTCATGAAAATACAAATATGTTCAATTTTTTGTTTTAAAAAAAAATTGCAAGAAAAACTTACTAAATGATCTTTGAAAATATGGAAATGCAAGTGAAATTATTTGTTTTCAGAAACAGGAAAGTTTTAAATTTGCTGGATTTAACTAAGTATACATTAATCATACAAATTTTAAAATATTTTAAATAAACAGACATTCAAGCAATTCTAAATTATTGATACAATAAAATTTCAATGCTAACCAATTTCCTTTCTTTTAGAAGCATTTGAATATAATACTATGTTCGTATTAATTCTGCTAGTATTGATATTACAAAAATTTGAACCTTTTTAATTATTAATTTATTGAAATCTTTGACAAAATAAAAACTGAATCATTCTATAACTGCATTCAAATTTTTGAATACTAAAATAAAAAAATCATTTATTTTCTCAATTCACTAAACAAAAAAAAAGCAATATTAAAATCCTTTTTGCAACAAAGTCATTTTTAAAAATTGCCATTGCAATAACTTGCATAACTGTAAAGTATTTAGCATCTGTTCTTTTAATCACAGATTCTAAATTTATGTTAATATCTTTTCATCCTAATTATTTGATTTAAGCTTTAAACCTTAAAAGCTGACATACTAATCTGACTTTACAATACAGTAGCGATTAAATCAAAAGCTAATTAGTTTTAAAACAAACCTACTAAACTAACTACTAAATTTAAACTAATTAGTTTTAAACAAACAACTGAAAATATGAATGATTGTATATATTACAAATGTCAAAATGTTGAGCTGAGAAATAAAAATAAGATAAAAGATTAAGTGAATGCTTATGCTCAAATCATATCCATTTTTAGTCTGATGAATAATAAAATCAAGACAACAGAACAAAAATGAACATGCAGAAAACCTATTTCAGCAAAATTATTCTTGAAGTCTGTTTAACTGAAAACAATAATCATAATCTAAATATATTAAATATTTCATTATCAAACAAAACTTCTTGTTGAAATTATGTATAAAGAATAGCAACTCTAACAATACTATCATTGTTTCAATTTGATAAAACAATTTGCTTTAAAAAGAAATAGCACATTTAGCTTACTTTATAACTTATGTGTGTATGGTATATGTTTGCATACATGAAATCTATAATAATTTAATTAGCTATGTCATCACTTTTAATTTTTTATAATCTTAATTTATTTGAAATTAATACACTCCAAAGTGATAAATCAAAGATTTTCATTTTTTTTTTCATTTTGCAATTAGAAAACATGTAAGTAGAAAACTGACAAACATAGCAGTCAAGCAATATGCAATATTTAACATGATCTATTTCTTCAACTATCAAATTATGATATTTATGTTTGAACATTTGCAAATATTTTTCATTAAGGTTATTTATAAATTTTATTTCATTTTAGAAACCTTATTGCAAGATCAAGAACACAGATTTAACTGACAAATTAAGATTCTTATCAACTATGATGACAGTCATTGTAAGATACTTACAGTGTTGAATGCAATATAAAATTTAATAGTATCTGATGAATGGAAAAGTTAGTTTCCTAACTATTTGTTAGCAGTGTTTTATTCATGAATCTAACTTTATTATACATATTTAATTTACAGACTTTTATAATGATGATACAATTAAAACAAAGAACATAATGAAAATTAGACATCTAAAAGAGGACAATTTCAAAATATTAATAAAAGTTCATGTTACTTTTTAACAAATGATCGACAAAAATACATTAAAAATTTTACCAGATCTTTTTGTAGCAGGTGATGGAGGGTCTGGATTATCCATTCCGAGTAAAGGTGTGCTGTTTAAAGAAAACAAGGATTCCATGTAAATAAAATCAACAGATTTGTAAAGATTTACATTTCTTAAACAATTTAAATGCAAGATCATTAGAAACTTAAAAAGCTACAAATATTTGCTAATAATTAACCCATTTTTAGATATTATTTCGATTTATGATATCTTAATAGCATTTTACAAGCAAGAATTTTAAGCAAAACACTATTTTCATGCTTTCAAATGAATTGATGTATATAATATTTGAAATAAAAATAAGATGTCACAATTCTCAACTAGAATATATTTTTGGTTACGATCTGCAGATATACATACATTATGAAAAATATATATATATGAAAATATGTTGCTAAGAGTTGCACATTACATACGGCAATTAGGTAACAATCAAGTAATATCAATAAGATTTTAAAGGGGAAAAACAAAAGTTGTTTAACCAATAAAAATATCTATCATATGGAAAATAATGCATATAGTACCCAACAGATTTCAGTAGGAACTAGAAATTAATAATATTACACATTAACAGCTTAGAAAGACATAAATTATGCATTCTATCTCACCTGAAAATGGAACGACAACAGTACAATTTAACAACGGAGATTCAAACGAGAAAGAGGTTTATTTCTGTGTGTGAGTTATGGATATCCATTATCAGCTGCTGAGAACTGTCAACTCCACGACACACATGATACAAGGAAATTTTTAAAGGAGCACAGAATTCGCAGCAGACAGCACAGTCCACACACTCGCACACGTTTGCTCTACTCCTCCTCTCAGCTCACGCTGTTGTCATCGCGGTCACGAGGAGAGTTGAGCTGGTGACGCAACTTTAACTTTAATCAATGATTCGCAACAATGTTGCTGTTGTTATTTTTCTGTATAACTGTTATATACGTTAAGGGATTATAAATAAATAATAGTTTTTAGATTCAATATTTCGGTAAAGAATTATTCACTGTGAATTACAAACTATTGATATCAACTAAATGAATTTAAACATGCAAATTAACTGATTCAATTTATTTATTTTTAAAAAAATGGATTTAAAAAAATTGAAGATAAGCTACACATCATCAAAAAATCGCTTTTTTTATCCAATAATTTATATTTGATAACTTATATCTAATCTATATTTGAAATTATATTGCTTTCTAATTTCATATTATCCATTACCCAATAGGGAAACAAATGCATTCTACAGATTTAATATGCAGCAAACTCATGTACATTTTGAGCCTCTGAGCGTGACATGCGGGAGATGTTCTGTGGCCAGTGGATCAGCTCTGAGAGACTTAGAACGTGCTATCCTACTTTTGGTATCAAACCTCTGCTCATTCTTAAATCCGTTTAAGCACAAGATAGAGTATGATTTCTTCAAAATATAGTTCAATATTTTGAATATCTAACGATTTCTTACGGCAATATTATATTCATTTTATTGATAGGGATAAATTTTTACCCTTTAACTATTTTAGGGACTACAGTTTCTTCCTATCTCCTTAGGAATTTTTTTCCTCTTAAATAGAAAATATTTACACAAAATACAATTTTATTCATAAATTTACTGTTTCGCAAGCACATTTAATTAATTTTACTTCGTAAAACTTATATTATTTCATATGCAAAAGCACAAAAAACTAGGGCTGCCATCTATTATTTTTATTAGGTGGCAGAAATGTATTTTTAGTCGCAAATTATCAAACTGCCTAAAAAATAAGTAGACCTTAATTGAGCAAAATGCATAACATTACTATTAACGATATCTTATTATGCGGCATTCAAAATATCGGGCAACATATATCATCATACAATATCTTTTGCTAATATCATTCAATATCTTTTGCTAATATAGATGGCTTTCTTCTGGTATTTTCTATAAAATTTTTCCTGTGTATCATGAGATAAATTACAAGAGAATATTTTTTAAGTTTTATAAAAGCTTTATCAAATTGGGTAACTTTAAAAATTTAAGGAAAAAAGGTCTATAGAAATAAATGCCCAAAGAAAGTTGAATTATACATTAAACAAGATAGCTACCTTTCAAGCGAATATCGTTTATAAGAGAAAAATTAACAAAACAAAAGGGTCATTTGATATCAGTAGTTCACGAAAATTGAAATGTGTTTTTCTCTTTTTTCTCCTTTCAATACAATAACCTTAAATATCATTTCAAATATTTAGACATTTTGCAAAAATTTATTGATCAATTTTAATTCCAGAATAGTGTCAGTTTTCACCCGACATCAGGGTATGAGGACAGGTATGTTTGCTCATGTCATCTCATATGCAGAAGTACGTTGTCTTCCATTCAGATAATCAAGTAAACGTAACATGGTTCCATTCCAGTAATTAACACGTTTAACGGGTACTTAATTAGTTAATTAATTTCTATTCTTTACCATAATTATGATTAAATTATATTAATTGCCAGTATTGATGTTAATATTGATTCAATACATTTTATACTCATGGGAAAGTGTTGGCGAATAAAATCTTTTTGGCACCTTTATTAATCATTCGAATCTCTGAGATGATAATTTTATGGGTCTTCATTTTCTACATTAAGAGTTGAGAAAAGAAAAAAAAATGAATAAAAATTGTAAAATAGAAAATGATCATTATTACATTAGAAAAGGATCAAATTTTCCAAACACTGTATTCCATAACTTTAATAAAATAATACAAATCTAAATATCTTGTCAGATATCGGAAGTTTTGATATTGTCCAAACACTACCGCTAATTAAAAAGTGTATACATTCTGTATGGGAAAAAAGCATGACAGAATTCTCTAGTCCCAGTTATTGTGCAGATCTTACCAATTTTTATTGGCTTGTCAAATTGGCTAGAAAGTATAATATCGGTTCATTTGAAATCTCGTAACAATTAGATACATTATCAAAGGATGTTCTCCATTAGGGGATCGTCAAGGGATCATTAGATACATTTCCCCGTTTTTTTGAGATTCAAAATAAAACCTTGATACAATCCCCAGCATCAACAACTTACTGATTCGCCAGTTTATTCCGCAATTTCGTGTGCATAGAGAACCGATCTGTATGTTCTATATTTATCTTGCAGGTATAATTTAAAACAGTATTCTCATTTTGTGAAATAAGATGCAATTCATCATTTGACATTCATAATAGCTTCATTTAGTAAATGAGTGAAATGAAGCTATTATATATTGTGGACGAGCATCTGGTCGTCGAAGAGGCTAGTGAAGTGTCAGAATGTCAGGTGAAAAAGAAACTTGATATAAAGATCTATTGCGAAACAAAGAAAAAATTTAAAAAATAATAATTATTAGGCTTATATGAATGAAGGGCTTGTTTATTTTTTACTCATTTTAAGATGATGCTTAGATAATGAATAAATATTCTTTAGGCTCTCAAATAAAACACATCAATTCACAAATTTGAAAGTAATTTTAAACAACATGGTATAAAAAAACTATAAACACAAATGAAATATTTGAAATTTTGAAAGAGTCGTTGACTTGTGATTTGGTAAGTCATCTGCAAGAAATATTGGAATCAACAAATGTAAAAACATGAAAAAGTTGATATGTTCTTATATTTAATAACTATTGATTTTAATTCAAATCAATTCGAGTATGGACAATAAGGGTGATTGGGGACACGGAGAAATCGGGAACAGTGACTACAGTAACAACCGATGAAGCCTTACCCACCTAGAAACATTATCTTCTTTAAGGCCCTCTAGAAGAAAACGATAAATACTTTTCAGCTTTTTTTTTTCAGTTGAATTTTCCGAACATTTGTTTACTTTAATCGCAATCGTGTTTAATAAAAGTGAAATCAAAATTTTTCTAAGTATCATTATTCATTTCTTGCATCGATTCTGCAAGATATTAAGATTGCGAATAAGATCTGCTTTTCATTTTTTAAATTTTCTCTTGTAGAACAAAATAGGGTTCTCAATGAACCCCGGCAGTTTTCATCGTGAGGTCATTAGGAACAGGCCTTTAATGTAATAAAAACCTACTTTTTTCATGCATGATGAGTAATTTATTTTGCAACAGGAAGTAGCATTAAGTTTAGGAATATGGTTGTATCCTGTCCCGCAAAATTTGTTTATTATTTTTTGCCAAATTAACCATTTATATTTTTAAAGATTTTACTATGTGATCTACATACATAATATCTTTCTTAGTTTTTAATAACGATTTTGACTGAATGAAGCCAGATATAGAAGAAATTATTAAAAAAGTATATTAATCGTCAAAATTTATGAACTTGAGGTTTTGACGAATTTCCAAATTTTAGATTTCCCTGAGTTCGAAAAATATATTTTCAGAAAATGTCCGCTTGTCTGTCTGTAACAAAGATAACACAAAAATATTTTGAGCTAGATGGTTGAAATTTGGCATGCGGTCTTTACACCAAATTTTCAAATTTCTATCAAATTTTGAGTAAAATCTGTTCGGAAAAAATTTGTCTGTCCGGCTGCTTGAATACAAATTAATACGAAAATTCCTAAACGAAGAGAGCTAGATGGATAAAATTTGGTACACAAATGTAACATCTATAGCGTAGACATTTGTCAAAGTGTGAGACAAATCCAACTGCGGGTCGACTGTCTGTCTATTTGTACTTTCAGAAACATGAAAACGCGATAATTCAAAAACGCAGTGACTTAAATAAATGAAATTTGGTATGGGTTTTTGTGACTACAAGTGCAATATTGTGTTAAATTTTAATTTCAATCAGTTGAGAAAAATACTAATTTTTTTTTTTCGTTTGGTTTTCCGGTAAATGATAGGAACTGTATTTTTCAGATTCCCTTCAATGGTGACCCCTTTAGTTATATTTAAGAAAATGATAGGAACTGTATTTTTCAGTTTCCATTCAGGTCGTTAGTTACAAATATCTAGATAAAAGTCGTACTACGGTATCCTATTGCTGATTAGATTTTTAAACAGCGTAAATGTCAAACACAAATTAATTGAACGTTCAATTTGAAAATGGGAGCATTATTTTATACTTCTAAATTGAACCACTAATCCTATTTCATTTTAAAGCATGTTTCTAAACTTTAAATATTTCTTTCTTATGTCTGATAATATTTAATTATTTTTGTTTTCGTAGAGTCTTATTTCCCAACAAAATTAGAGATACAATAACTCTAAATTAACCAAATCGAAAATATTAAATAGTTTATGATAGCATATATAAGATATTCCATGAATAGATTTAAAAAAAACAGTAAAATGAAACAGCACTTTCTGGTATTTTGGAACCTGCGATAAAATAAACTTAGTGGCAATAAATTGTAGTTTCTTATCATTACAAATAAATTCAAGTAAGTTCGTTGTCTGTGATCAGAAACCAAAATACTATTCCCACTTATCCCATATTTTTTGAGGGATAATCGAAGTGTAATTATGATTGTTGCTCTAACTAAAAATAGTTATTTAATAAATTAATTTGGAAAAAAAATATTTTTATTGGTCTTCCAGAACGTAATTATGCATTGACGTAAATTATAAACTTATTTTTTTTTCATAAGAATAATTTAAATGGAAGAAAATTATAACCTGCAAATTTCATCCACCATTACCATAAGTGAAGCTACATGACCCTTGGGATTCAAAGAAAGTAACAGTTTAAATTATCTTGAAACTATCCTACCCTCCCCCTTAAAAATTCTCGAATCATCGGGGGCTCTAAGCAGGTGCCTTTTTGGAAAAAAGGAAAAGGCGAATTATTGATAATTAATGAAAGAATATAATGTGGGGAGGGGGGTAAAAGGAGTGCAGATGATATGAGTTCCCCTCTTTGATAGCACAATGGAAATAAAAATGTCAGTCGTTTAAAACAAAATGAAATAAAAGTGCAAAAAAAAAAAAAAACCTTGCAAAATTATAGGTAACAAACGGGGAGGAGGAATTAAATTAATTCCCAGTTTCTCTTACTATCGTTACGTCACTGAAATAATGTATGAAAATTCTTAAAATAGAGTATTAATTAATTTCAAGAACTCGCATCCTCCGTTTATGAAAGAAAAAAAAATGGCTGACTTTAAGAAATTTGTTTATGTCTGACACTCGTATATGAAAATTCACTCAACGATTAATAGTTTTCGAAATCCTCCCAACTATTACCTTATTTGCTTTTGTTAATAATATTTTTTTCCTAATAAGTAATAATTTTCCAAATGTATGAATTTCAACACCGAATCCTAGTTTTGAAAAACCAAGTCTCTTGAAATGTCACTGTTGCCACTTTTCGGTCAATAAAACAAACAAAAAAACCTTCGAACTAAACGTATTATTAATATATCAGCATTCTATATATTATAGAAAATAAACTAAAAATGGTAATCACAATGCAGATTCATCTATACCATGTAGAATATTCTGAACATTCGCGGCCAAATTAAGCATAAAAGCTTATTTTGAACATGAAGTTGATGACCGTTTTGTGTGCCTCGATCTGATAATTTTAAAGTTCCATCAATTAAATCCATGGTTGAGCGCTGACAATCACTGAAATTCGAAAATCGTCAGTTCCCATGAATCAGCCACTAAAATAATAATTATTATTATTAACAAAGAAAATCTCTTTTTTCTGATTCTTCATCGCCCTTTCAGTCTAATTCATCAATGAACAAATTTGCTTAAGGAAGATTTATAAAATTAATTATTTTCATGTTGCATGTACATACTATTTTGTTGAAACTTTATAAATACTACTATTAATTTTTTTATCTTCTTTTAATAAAATGCAATATTAATACTTCAAAATGCCATTCAAAATATTTATGAATTTTTTTTTTCTTTCTCCAAGCTAGACTGAAGGCAGCTTCTTTATTTGCTGCTTTCTATTTTGTACGCATAATAAATAATCCGGCTAATACCGCAACATCATAAATTGAAGTCAGACCTAATAATAGACATGAAAATATCGGTGACAGTATTACTTTTACCACTATTGTTGTGATGTCTTCACTAAAGAAAGTTATTAATTTTACTGAATATTTCTTTTCAATTGCATACATTATTTTGCACAGAATGCATATTTATAACAACGATATCATTATTTTAATCTTTTTTATAGAAAATGAAATCGCCTATCACCATTCTGATTTTATTTATTAACCCACCATATAAGAATAGTAATTTTATTACAACTAGTATCACTACGCATGCAAGTTTCCTGAAGATCCAGTTGTCATGGCAACCACATACCGACCAAGGAATTTTATTCTCAAGCATTTGAACATATATAAAACATATTTTGCGATACAACTCCGGGACATTTCTAATTTATTAAGATTAAAATTACAATATTGCTAAGTTACCAGTCAAATCCTGCAAAATCTTTACATCTTTAACATCCCCCCCCCCTTTGCCAACTCCAAATGATTCAGTCTCTAGTTGATACGTTGAAATTAAATGCTCCGCGAAATGTAAATCGAAGGCAGCTTATTGAAGTCACATGAAATATCGAAAGCATAAATTATCTTTTTTGAACTCGTTCTTATGGTTTTTTGTCACATGAAATATCGAAATTTGATACCTGTCTTCAAACAAAGCATTATCTAGCATAATAGCTTAACATAGGTTCAGTGTGGTACCGCTGTAGCTGTCAATCAGTATAAGAAGAAGTACCAAAAACAGAAGAAAATATATATGCATCTGAATACTAATTCTTAAGAAAAAATGTTAGAAAGGACTCCGTTTATTATTTATTTAAATCATTTATGTAAAAATTATACTGCTAAAAATAATGCATTATGCCAATAATGGTACAGAGACCATAAGTTGAGAAAATACTTGATAATATTTTAATTTTTTTTAAATAATAAGTATTTTCACCATTTCATGGATAGTACATTTGTAAAGATAATAACTGCCAAGCAACTGTGATTTTAAATACGAAATGAAAGTAATAAGAGACTCGATTAGATAAATAGATTTTTAGGAAATCAATTGATGCAACTACTAATAATAGAGTGTAAAATGTTAAAAAAATTGTATATTAAAACACAATGATAAAGAAAATATCAAGTTATTTAGAAATCAAATCAAATCTCCACTTTGCCAAATCGGGCGATCTGCTTGTCAGGTACTCCAACACTCCGCTGACTTCAAAATATTAGCAATTCTTTGTTCGTATATTACTCATAATGTAGATATCAACAGGTGGAGTTAGACATTTTGCGGCTCTAGACCGTGGTTAATATGAGGTACCCCTTTTAATAAATATTTCAACGTAGTTTCGCATTTCAGCACATTTTTAACTTGTCATATTAATAATTTATTTTAGCTTAATTTTTTATTCTAATAACTGAAAAATATATACGTTCTTATTTATTTATTATGATTTTAACTGCATGGCAGCCATGTTTATACTCTCTATTATCTAAAAAGATATTCAGTACTTATAAATTCTGAAATTACTAAATGAATATGATGAAACTCAAAGAAGTAATAATATTTTTTAATATTATATTAATATTTTATAATTTATAAAATTCATATTTTTTTACAATTTGAAGAAGCTAATAATATGTTTAATCAATCTTCATGCGACTCTTCTCAGGTTCAATGGCAATTGGCCTAGTTTAGCCGCCATAGGCCACCATCAACAGTCTATCCAAAACAAACATTATATTAGCATATGGTAGCATTTTTAAATATCTCATATCGTTCTTCCTTATCGCCAAACTGTTCCTTTCTTTAAATTTTAAATGCATTTCATTTACTTGAAATTTTCAATCTTTTGACACATTTTTAAAAAATATATATACAGAATTATTTTACTCATTAGAATTGATTTATTAAAATTTAATTTAAATCTTACCTTTGCAAGTCATCCTCGTCCTGGAAATACCTTTGCGAAGGCATATTTCCTCTTTTTTCAAAAACAAAAAACCCACACTTTTTCGATTCACCATCTGATCTACTTCCTTCCTCCTTAATTACGTACTATTTTATCTCATAATCGCGTGATCCGATTTAATAATATTTCTTCCAAGTTTATCAGAAGACTCTTGAACGAAATAGGAAACCACATCGGAAATCACCGGTGACGTGTTCAATCCCGTAGAAACAATCGGATCGGCTCGCCACAAAAGCAGGCGGCGATGGATTCAGCTGTGTTCGTTCCACAGCAGCAATTGAACATCTATTTCATCATAACGCGCCAGTTATTCAAGGTTTTAGAAACAAAGGCATTTCGTCAACCTGTTTAAATAAATAAAGATCCGATAGTGTGACTGCGAGAAGATTTCGCTTAAGACTTTGAAGAGACTCAAGACGAATGCAGAGAACCGCGGAAGTGTTCAAAATATAAAAAAAAGGGAATTTTCTTCTATCTCTCTCTCTCTCTTTTTTTTTTTTTTTTTTTTTATGAAAAGTTCACTCATCCGTTCATGGATGCAGGATTTACTGACGCAAAGCAGCGTGAGACATCTTTCGGTCATTGCAGCTGTAATTTTCTCGATTTTTAAGATATCGAAAGAAACAAAAATTATTTGGAGCTGGAAAGTTCAAATGCTGACATAGTTAGCATGATATTGAAATCGGACAATTAAATTTCAAAATACAATGGATTATCCTTTTGGGGGGAGAAAGGGAACAAAAATAATTCGTAGAAAATTTCAATCGATCTTTAAAATAAGGTAATCGCATTTTATATATATATATTTTATATATATATATATATATATATATATATATATATATATAAACGTGATTAGTATTAATAATAATCTATGCATAAAAATCAATCAATTTTAAATTAATTAGAAATAATTAATATTAAATAAGTTTGCATAAATAGTTATATGTTATTATTAAAGCAAATTTAATATTAATAATAACATGTAATTATTTATTTCAAACCAGGCTTTTAAATCGTTATTATTCATACAAAACAAATATCTTACTTTAATCAAGTTGATTATGTTTAGCTTCAGTTTATTATGAAATGCATGCCTGCTGACTTACGATTTCATTTAATCTCCTGACCAGATATCAGATTTGATAATATATATCATCATTTCCATTCATATACAACGTAAGGGACATTTGAGATACTAAAGGGAATGCAAGTGATTTTTTTTTCTTTTCATTCATTCATTCATTTAATTATAAACTTAAATGTTAAAAATTACGTAATCCGATATTTGGATGTATACCTTCTTAGGGTGTGAAAAGGGGGCTTTACAAAGAAGTACAGACAAGATGAGGCCGAAATGGACTAATATCTTCAGCTATGATGTATTTCCAAAGTTAGTCGCGTGCTTTTAATATATATTTATATATACATTATTTGATATCTAAGCTACAAGTGAGTATATGTGTACATACATATATATACATACATGAATACATTTCTCGAAAAGTTATTTTAAATTGATTCACAACAATTTAAAGCACATTGTTTTGTATTCCAACGCTTCCCCGTTTCCCACACTTGATAATTGGCACTGAAAAATATGGGGGGGTCCAGATGTGCCGTCATCTGTTACCCCCCATATTGTTTAGTACCTCCAGATTTCCAGATGGGGGCCCTTCTTCGCCAGTAGAATCATTGTGTTTGGTCATTAGTTGTATCCAGATAAAGAATCAGATGTGCGCTTCGACGTTTCAAAGAAATCTATCACATCTTCAAGGAAGAAGAACATCAAACCATCCAGATGTTAAACTTTTTTTCCATTATGAAGGGACTATAATTAACATGTGTTCGGGAAGGGTCAACTACAAAGATGAATCATTAACGAACATTCCCACGATCGACTGGAGACCATTGAGAAAGCATTGCTGAACAACTTTGGGTGATAATGTGCTCAAGTGTACCAATAAGAAAATCAGAGGCGGAGATTTGACGGAAATAAAATGCGGTATTTTTTTAAGAGAAGGAGAGAACAGGGAGAGCCGTTTCAAGTGGAATCAGGGAGACGTGTGTGTGTATTGGAAGGTGTTTCTGATTTTCTATGAAGTTCCGTGTGATTCGAGTTTCAGTGGTAAGATCCACCCGATAATGATCGGTGGATTTCTAGAGTAGCTGTTTGAGCTAACAGCCTGTTAGCGTTTATTGTGTTGTTTATTCTCCGAATTGATGGAGAAAATATTTCATGATTAACTTCAACCGTTATGTAAATTTTGTAAATCATATTAACCTAGACGAGAACACGTTGTTTTTGTGTACATATATAAGGTTGTAAATAAAGGAATTATTTTGTTACGCTACTCTCTTATTTGATCAGTCACGATCAAGACATTATATTATATGTCTCAATCATTTACTTGAACTCCTAATTATTATCAGCATTTATTTAGATTGCCTAAAGACTGGATTTTTATGGTATCATAACGCAGAGCTTTTTTTCTTTCGATAGTTTAAAACTTTTATTTTATTTTATTCATTTTTCATTCAGTTTTATTTTCATTGATTTTATTTTTTATATATTTTATTATTTAATTAATTAATCTTATTTTATTTAATTAATTAATAATTTACTTTTGTATTTATGAGAAATATTTTCTGTCTACAAAAGATTTTATTTTGCAGAATTTTTTTTTCTCTTTTATAATTGAAATTAAAAGCTATATTTAAATTCAAATAATTCTGTTTGTTACTAGAACAATATTAAATCATAGGAAAACCGTTAATATGAATCCTTTGCCCATATCTAAATCTTCTTGAAATCCGACTCCATTGTAAGAAAAATAAAGAAATTTCAGTAATAACAGAAAGAACTTTTTAAGTAAATTTTTATTAATAAAAACTAATTTTAATAATATCAAAATAGGAAAGAATTGACTAGAAAGAATTAAAATAGGAAGAAAAACTAGACACTTCGTATTTTATATCATTATATAAACTTTTGTTAAAAGATTTGATACGACGGCAAGCAAAATAAGTTCCAGAACTCTTTCTATATTAATATGAGTATAGGACGAACATGCTTTATCTTGGCACGTGTAGATGATATTCTAAAAATAAAGGGCTTTATCTTATTGTTACTTTTTTTTTAATATAAAGGTAAAGGAACAATGGTCATTGTCAGTCAAGAAATATTTCCAGACATAAAAAAAAACAAGACAATCATTCTATCTCTTCAATGCCTCCCAGTTTTAGAAGAGAACGATTGCGAAATTAATGACTTTTCCTTTAATTTGATCTCATACAAAATAAACGAATTATAGTAAATTCCAGATTCTCCATGGATGTATGCGTGCAACGTGTAACAACTGTGGATAATCTGCAAAATGATTGAAAAGAGGCATAGATAAATATGAAAAGGCTTTTAAACACTTTTTATTTACAAAAAGAGCCTATACATGCAATTATTATTTTTTTTAAAGCAATAGATTTTCGTATTTGGGAGTTATTGATTAATTTTTGTCCAAAATATATTCGTATTTTTATTTTGTTCTTCGATATTAAAACGCCCATTTTTTTTTTACTTGTGATTGAAGTTTTTTTTAAATATATTCACATTAACATCAGTGAATGGTCCGGACAGCAGATAATCGAGAATTCAAAAAATTTATAAATCTTTCTGCGTCGCGGAGGGGGGGGATCAAAACTATGTGTGTGAATACGACTTACCAAAAATTGCAATTAACTAGATTTATGCTCTTGGTTTAGTTTAGTTATCTTAAAGTCCTTTTTAAAGTAACACTATGTCTATTTTTGGAGGGACTTTGTAATTTTAAGCTGCGTTCAGATGGCGAGGACGACGCCTGAACTGGTAACCCATTCTAAAAGCTTCCGCTTTACACCAGTATGAGAACATTTAGTTTCGACGGATTTCACTTGCATCAGACCCCCTTACACGGTGGTTGTTGAATGGAATTGGATCTCAAATTTAAAGTCCAACGGCCCCGAAGCCTACCACCAAACAACCGCGGCCTTACTTTATGTTGTTGGAGTGCTGTCTTTGCGATCGAAACTGCAGATTATTATCAAGTTTTTATCGTTACCATCATGCTGAAACCTATCTGTCAGTTCGTGTGAATATGAACACGATAAGTTAAAACTCAGCGAGCTCTCTAGATGAAATTTGGAAGACTAGTAGATCTATATTAAAAGTGTCAAGAGGCTCATTTACTGTCTATTTGTATATTCATCCGTATATGAACGCTATAATTCAAAAAGTCAACCATTTCAGATGGGAGCATTTTAGCAACTCCAGTGATTTCTTAAATGTAAGCAGTGGAACTTTAGGGAGCCTCGAATTCTTCAAAGGCATAATTTCCATAATTTAATTTTTATTTCAATTGCATACATCGCAATATCGTACAGAACTCTGATCACAGTTTATTATATCAAGTTCTAGAAGTATTCTTACAAAATGGTAATACTGATTACTTTGCAGGGATTCAATACATATTTTTCATACATTTGTTCATTTTGGATGTAATGCTTCAGCAAAAAATCTAATTGAATTGTCTTATGAGTGGAATTATCTCAGGTGGAGTTGTTATTAAAAATCGGTTATCCACACCTAAATGCTAGGTTTAAGTTTGGTTATATTTATGTACCGTCTTAAAGGAGGGCTATTTTGGGAAGGACCTCGTAATCTTGAGCCGCGGTCGGATGACGAGGACGACCCCTGAGCTGGCAATCAATCCATCTTTCCAAACTTCCACACCACGCCAGCGCGAGGACGTCTGCCCCCGACGGATTTAGCGTGCAACAGTCCTGAAGCCCTTTCGTTCAAAAGCCTAGACCTTTACTTTTTGACTTTTTAAAAACAATTGGTTTTCTTCATAGTATTTAAAATTTGAGTTTTTTTTAACTTGTGCCAAATCGTGATAAGTCATGGGTCTTAACTTTTGACGTTTTATAAAAAAATCTTGTTTTATTTATACTTTTTATACTGGAACTGTTAAAAATCCCTGCGAATGACGCAGCTTGTCCTAAATTGTAGTGCCAATAAATCACACCATACCATCCAAGAGTAGATTATTAACAAAAATACATTTAAAACATAAATATGTCGATGTTTGTCTCGATAAAGTTTTGAATCAATTAACAGCCACTTAGAAAAAGAAAATAATTTAAAAACTGCACATAAATCATCATTGTTTAAAGAATTATTATCTGTAAACCAGTCAAGTTTCTCACATTCCCAAATGATTTAGAGTTTGTTGTGTTGTTGAAATTAAATATATAAAAATAAATACATTTAATAATTAATATTTATTTTCAAAATATTAAAAATGAACAGCGTAGACTCCATAACTGCCATGTGCAACTCACTCAGACGAAAGCTCTCATTGGTCAGAAAACATGCAACTAAAGAACATAGAAAATGCGCACTTTACCAGTCTACGCTCGTATCTTTAATTTATCGCTAACATTGAACTATTGGAGATTCACCATAGTGCCTATGATGTTTTAATTTCCCTTTTAACGTAAATTTCAAACAAATAAGGTGTTTTAATGTAAATCAAATATACTATACCGAGAATCTACAAAATTAAAAAACTATTCACTGATTTGTTATCTATAACTGTAGGTTTCTCATCAGTTCAGAAAGGGATATAGACGATTGACGTAATACATACGATCAAACAGTAAATATACCATAATAAATATTAATATATATTTTAAAAAAGAACATTCTGATATTATAATAGATCAAAATTTATAAACTAAATTAGGCAAGATTTAGGATAAAGTTTATACGTATACTATTTATCTGAAATTATGAGCAGTAACTCTATTTATATTGATTTTTAGCTAAAAAAATTTAGTGAAATTGCCATGAAATTGTTGATTTATTTTCAAACTTATGAATTTTTGTTTGAAGATGAATGCTTATTTATTTTAATTAAACTAAAAATGTACAAGCTCTGTTGTGTTATTGTTGTGACTTATGGCACTTTGCAAGCCAGTTATCTGCAAGCGATTTAAGCCAAGTGAACGTATCTTGTTTTTACAGTAGCGCCAACTAGGACCAAGAATACGACTTAGCTACTTCATGCGTCGCATTCGCTTGCACAACCCCATTTTACAGGGGGGGGGGGGGGGCACATTCACGCACCTAACAGATAGAACAATGAAAGAACGACCATGCCTGAATCGGGACTCCAACCCGAGACGCCTAAATCACGGGGAAGACACGCTACCCTTATTGCAGGACGCTGGCTGTATAAGCTGTTTGTAATAAATCTATAAGATACGGAGGCATTAAAAATGATTGATTATTTTCCAATTAAATAGGGACATTACAAAATGAAGACTCTATCTTTGCTAATAATAAAAAAGAATGAATGTGGGTGTGTGGTTTATTTGTTACATGCCCAAATTTTTTGTAATCTTAACTTAATTGGAAAAATATTTTTAGGCATATCTTACATAAAATTTTCCATTATTTTGATGAATTAAAATTTAATGTAATATTTAGTTCCAATATATTATTCTGGATTTTTCTGCCATTGTTAACAATAAAGGAACGACGATTTGATTTTTTTTTCAAATGAATAACCTTTTAATAATTTCAAATTTTTTTTCTTTAGTTTTCTGGTAATTACAGATAAGTTTTAATTTCAAAAGTAAGCTATATAAGCTGTTCTATAATTTATACAGTTCTTAGCTTTACTGCTCTTTACTGTAATATAATTGAATGAATAAATATATTTTGAAGCTATAATATTTACTTTTTTATTGTAGTGTATTCAATTTTTTATTGAATCCATAAAAAAATTCATTAAGATATTAAGTTATTATAAAACACAAGCAATATTCCTCAAAAAAACTCAGAAGCTCAATGTTTTCACTTATTAACCTTAAGCATTTTAACAGCGTGTTTCGATTCAGCAAGCATTGGCCAGCAACAAGCATTTTAAAGAGTTAATTTCATTATTTCCTGCTACAGATTGAAGTTCCAATTTTATGTGAGATGACAGGTAGAAAGAATTAAAAGTAATGAATAAAAACCAAAAATAATGTTTCTAAAACAATATTATTTAAAATCTATGAATATTTGAAATCTAAAAATACTTTGCTTGCATAACCATTGCGACAAATAAAGCATAAAAGATTTTATTGAAACTTTTCACGTGCAATAATCCCGACAAAACAACTGACTTCCGTGTACATTCGTTCAACATTACGGTTGACTAAAACATAACACCTACCTCGGTATTGGACAACTTCCAAAATATTGGTTGAAAAAAAAACAGTTTTAGAATAAGATTCTAATGTAATGGCACCTTGAATTGGGTGACAAAGGAAATATGCTTTCATTTGTCAATAAAAATTTCGTCATTGCTGGTCAATGCAGCTGACATGTCCACTACAAACTGATATCTTTTCTTTTTGATCGTACTATTCGATGAAGCACATCTGACTGGTTTGCGGTTAAACAGATCAACATGATTTAATCTCTTGGTCTGGCCTGATGTATACGTTTTTATCTTTTGTACGATTTAGGCAGCAGTTATGCGACGTTTCTTATAGGTATAATTTCGATATAACGATCCTTATTTGCAAAAATTTAAACTGAACAGCCAGATTTAGTACATACTTAGTAACTGTTATAATTTCATGAAATCATTTCCGTGGCATTGTAGTAATGCTTTTGGCAATTCTGGACTCATAAGAGAAATCTCTAATTGAACCTTCTTTTCCTAATTTATTTATAACATTTTCAAAATAAAAACTTCTGTGTGAATTCTTTCGTTCATATAATTTAATTATGAACATAAAAACAGCATTAATGGTCTCCCTGAAACTTTTTCTCTAATAAAGATAGTATCTTCTTCCCCAGCCGCGTAATAATTCTAAGCATTGCACAAGGCCGTGAAAGCCAGAGTGCTCAGATTTTTATTTTCAGGGTCCCTCATATGAATGTTATGCAAATAGCGAAGGAAATCGATGATTATTTTGTTGAACGACTGAAAACGAAATTTGGTACAGTAATGCAACTTTAATAATAAGACCGTATACGAAATGTCAGTCATACTTTTTTATGTTATCGCATTTACATGCATGGGAATGCATAGACCGACTAAAACTGTATACCAAATTTTGTCCATCTGGTTTCATCCATTTTGTAGTTATTATGTTCACTTACACTCAGACAGACAGGTAGACTAATTTCCTCCGAATGGATTTCGTTCAAAATTCGATACAAATCTTCAAATCTGATATAAAAATCACATATCGAATTTCACCTGTCTAATTCAAATCGTTTTTTAAATTATCGTGTACGCAGAACAGACTGACATAATTAAAAAATATATTTTTTGGTGGCTGTGAAACACTGAGATTCGTTCAAATCTCGAGGCCGAATATTTTGACGATAGCAGTGGTTTCTCTTTATAAACCTATTATGCCAGAAAGTAAAAACAAAGCATAAGGCATGCACTTGAACACCTTCCTTTTTAACGATTACTGCCGCACTACAAAGTAATAGCAGATTCATGAACCAATCAATAAAATATTTCCTATACCTGGCAGTTACATCCGCTTCCTTCAATCGCTTAAAATATATTTTTGCGTGCGTTAATTGCTATACTATTTTTGTCTTTTAATTTACGGACACCAGTGCATTTGCAGCGCGGAGCATTATGAAAGAAATATTAAGGATAAGCAGTAGTAGAAAAGTAAATTGCAACTTCAGAGGGCCGGGATAGCCTGGTTGGTAAGCCCTTGGGTTACGATATCGAGCCCTGCCGGCTGAAGACTCTCTGCGTGTATAGTGGCTGGTGCACGTATAAATATGTCGTAGCCACAAATCCCTCCAAGTCGAAACAATACCACTGGGGGTACTAAATCAAAGGTGATCGTTCTCTGATTCAGATCTACATTACGATCTGTGGATGAATGAATGAAGTCATTCGGCTTAAATCGAACGCCGCAGATAACTGTCAGCGGGCTCGTAAAGTGTCATAAGTCGCAACGCGCAACAACAAAACTCATACAATTTCAGAAGCAAAGTGCGTTTTAATTCTTTCAATGCAGGTCAAAGTAATTAATCGACAATTGGACCGCAATGCTACTAAAATGCAGCGATCGTCTATAACTACGTGATTTAATTTCTAGTCTATCTCATTAGAGATAATGATAATGATTTCTCACCCATTTCCACGAATGAACTCTTTCTAAATTAGCGAAAACGTTTTGCAACTTTCACATATACAAACACAATGCGTCGCGTATCGTGCGTCAAATATAGTACTTTTGAATGTCTTCCTTCCACCAACGAAATGGTGGATTTCGAACTAGGCAGATGTTTAGGGCTACTAGACGCAAACAGCAATCCTAGACTATTGCAAAGAAGACGATTAGAAAACATAAGTTTTATAGTTATCAAATAAATAAGTTAGCAAAGAAAAATACAAATTATGTGAATGATAAAATATTAGGTTAATGTAAACACTTTTACGAGTAAGTGGACTAGGAGCCTGTACGTTTCATTTTATTACTTCGTTATTAGAATATTTATTTGACATCTGCTTATGTATAAATGAAATTCCAGAAAAAGGAAGGCGTCATAATAGCTAAATAGTAACAAAAGCATACACATAAAATGAATCAATTAAAAATATTATGCTAAAATAAATACATTAACATTTTAAAAATGTGCTGAAATGTGAAATTAAATTGAAAATCGAGGGTCGAAAAATTCTTAATTTCTGATCTTTCCTAAGGCCGAAAAATTCTTAAATCCGGCATCCATGGGGTGAAACACTTGCCACATATTTGCAATATTAATGGTTAGACAACACAATAAATGTTTATAGAAATGTTGCATTTTTTATTAATTACGTTTATTTTCACGCAAATATATAAACTGACAAACGGTTTGATCTGACTTTGCTGGTTGAGTCAAAATTTTGATACATATATACAGCTCTAATAATAAATCTATAACTCGGACATCTAGGTGTTTGCAATTTTTAGTTATCGTATTCACAGAGTTACGGACAAATGAATCTCCCAACAATGGATTTGGACAAAAATTTTAAAGAAAAATGAAAATTTAATTTACAAAAATACTCACATACCAAATTTCATTTCTGTAGTTTATTCTTCATTTCTATAGCTCCGATTTATCGTGTTCACAAACTAACAGAAATATATGATTTCAAAAATGTGATTTTTGAACTTAGAGATGTCTGAAACATGCAGTTTTAATACTGGATAAATGTCTACAAATTTGGTATAAAGATCGACTATATGCCAACTTTGTCTAACTCAAAGCGATTTTTAGTTGCCAGACGGAAAAGTTTAAAAACTTTTTTTTTTATTTAGGAAGGATTGAAGATCGGCATCAAAATACCGGGTTTGTTACAATACTTTCCCTCTGCGTACTTCAGATACGAGAAAGTAAAAAGACAAAATCGAAGTAATCTAAACCTCAGTCACCGCACATTGAAGGAATAAGTGTATCCTTTCCCATTTCCAAACGCCTACCAAGAATCTCCTTGCTACAGTTATTAAAAAATGTAGGCTAACGAAACCGAACCTGTTTGCTTTTATGATCCCTTAACATTCAATGCACTTTGTTCATTCAGATAACCCACAAGCTGCCTTGCTGTTTTCTTCCATTTCCTGGGTCAAGGTCGCATTGGAAAGAGAGAGAGCGGCAAGAACAAGTTTCAGATCACCTGCAGAATTTTCACGGAATTGCACCTGTTACCCATTTCATTTCGTGTCGAGTTTCGCAACGATGAATGCTGAAAAATGTGCTCGAAGTTTATGAATTCCGAGAAGTTCCAAATGATTCTGCAACGAATCGAACATTAGACAATTCGTTGGAACTCCTCACTCATGAGACAATGATAAGAATCTGAAATTTATTTGAATCACTTATGCTAGAAAATGCAATTTTATTTAATAAAATTTCTTTAGAACGTTATTTTGAAGTTATAACTCCAAACGAAAGTACAAATCTAATTTGCGAATAGAACACACATCGAAATTTTAACACACATTGATTTTCAACCTCTCGTTTTTCCGTTTGAAGTAGGCGTCTATCGATATCGAACATTGATTTAAAATTCAATAAACTATTGATTTTAGTCGTAACTAGAATGGTATAGGTCTACTAATTAATGAGATTTCATAATCTTTTGGTTCTATTGCTATACTTGTAATTTCAGACAGTGTAATAAAAAAGATTCAAAATATTTTTAAATTTAAAAAAAATTAAAATATTTTTTAAATAAGTAAACGGCACATGATGATAATGACTTTTCTTTTCTTGAGTAGGCATTCACTTATACATATTTCTTCTTTCTTAATGCTTTTATCATAGAATATTCAATAAAATACAATTCTTATTTTTGAATAAATTTGGCTATTTTAGATAAATTTAGTAATACAGATAAAATTTAAAATAATTATTTTTATTACTTCAATTCTCCGTGGGTTTTTCAATCTTTTAAGCGTCTTTGCCAAAAAAAAGAAGAAAAAAAAATCTGATATTTTTTTTAATTTTTTTTTATTTTGTTTCGAAAAATTATTTTAGGTTACATGTGAATTTGTAGTTTTGATTGTCGTGATGCTTGTTTTTGGCTTCCAATAAATCACTGCGAATAAATTCATATTAAAACTATTTTCATTAAATTTTTAATTTATTCTCCAGTAATGGCGTTTTAAATATTTTTTTAAACTGAAATAAATAGGAATGAATAAAAATCAAAGCAAAATCACGTACTAGTGAAGTTCTACGCATCTTCAAAAGAAATTCTAGCACAGAAAATAGCAATATTACTGCAACAAATTACCAAATAACTATATTTAAAATCAATACCTTCCCGACTAGTCAATTTCTTTTTTTTTTCCCGCAAATTTTACATTTATAAGAAATCCCAAGAAAGATTACCTAAATTGATATCGGACAATTACAAAAGGCATTTACATGGAACATCCCTATAATGTTACTTCTGAAAGGATTTGTCATACAAGTTCGTGGCTGAAACGAGCTGTGTACTGGCGTTCCATTATATCGAGAAAAAAAATCTTGACAATTCTCATGGCGAAATAAGTTTTGCCAAATAATAATAATATTTCAGATAAAATAACTGAATATTTAGTAGAAATAAAAGTATCACCGAAGAAGAATGACTCAATTAAAATACTTTTCGATACAAAATATTCTAATCTACCTCAGTTGGTCATATATAATGAGGATTATCAAGAGTTTGGGTGTCTATTGTATTACCTTCCTTTTCTTGTATAGCGACACTCATGGGCCGCGGTGGCCTAATGGTACGGTCTCGGCATCGGAATCGAAGTGTCTTTAGGTTCGAAACCCGATTTCACCGAAGAACCGTCGTGTAAGAGGGTCTGGTGCACGTTAAATCCGTCAGGGCCAAACGTTATGTGGTGTGGAAGTCTGGAAAGGATAGGGTCCCGGCTCAGGTGTCGTCCTCGCCATTTGATCGAGGTCCGTTCTAAAGTGTTTCTTTAAAAAGGAACGTTAATATAACTAAAACTAAATACTGACATCCGTGAGTCCAGAACAATTCATTCGCTAAAGATAGATTTTTATCTCATTTGGGAATATTGAAATTGTAAAAATTAAAACGGTGTTCTTTTTTTTCCAACATAACACTTGTGCCAGCATTGGGCATTATAGATTTGCCTCATATATTTTTCAAATTTCGAAATTTGAGATTTGGAGTATAAATAGGCGTTGTCGATTTTAAGTATCCTACTTCCTGGATGAATAAGGTCATACTCTCGTACATCGTCAGCAGTTGATTTAGAGGAAGATCTCAAAATAAGACAATTTTTATTCCACCAAATCCTTTTAAACGCTTAGACAACAAGGCAATCGAATCTGCAGATGGGTATTGTTCAGCAAGAAATTTTAATGCACATTGATTTGCAGTCTCTCGTTCATTGCGCTTGAACCGATCATATATCAACGCTGTTTTGTTGCCCTGTGCTACCAACATTCTATCATGTTCTGGCATTTAGTTTATTAAGGAAGAATAAATATTGACAGAACTGTTGATTTAGAGTTATCTTGGAAGCAATTACATTGTTCAACTAATAACATAGTGATTACAGTCCATCCTTTATAACAGGATTCAGTGACTGCATTTCATCGGAACTTGAGAATCGTTGCCCTTTTAGAAAATTCTTTAACTAAGGAAAGAATCGTTTGGGGGTGACATTAAGGGAATAAGAAGGTTGTAGAAGTACCGGAATATGTTATTTTGACTTATTATTTGACACTAGACGGATCTTTAAGTCGGTGTCTTTTTGAAATGTAGTAGCTGCGAATTTGCCTTCCGTACGGTGAGATATTTCGGATACCTATATTCAGGAGTTCGAGCATCAAAAATCACCTTATTTATCATTTCGTTATACAGTAACACATATATACTGGAATATATACAATTATACAACGATTCCTATTTAAATGACTGACTAATGACTTTTCACATATTTCTTGTCTCATACTTTCATGGGAATAAACAATTTAGACTTATAAAAATAAAATTAATAGATCAAGACATTTTTACCACTTACTTGAATTAAATTCTGTAAATGATTTCACCGTCAATGTATACTCTAACTTGCTTAGGTACACAAAGTGATGCTCGAGCCTAAAGTACAATGCTATTAGACAGCCAGTATCACATAATGACAGTTGCCAAGAAAGTGGATCTATTTATGAGCCAAAAACTCAATGGTTATCTTTGAAATCCAATGTTGAATTATAAGGACAAATTGGGCATGAGTCATTTGTACATCACTGTGCAGTGAAAAGTTAAAATGAAACGTGCGACATGTGACAAGGCGTTATCAGGAACATGGGGTGTGATTAGCTCATCTTCAACCAAAGGTTGATGCAATCATTCCGTGCAAATGTTGATGAAAGAAGCTCATTCCTCCAGTACAATATGTGCCAAAAACAACTTCAGACTCTTTTAACTTTTACTATGTTCAAGATTTTTAATGAGGGCGGTGGACGAGATTTTACTTTCTCTTTTTCAAAAATGCATAAGAAGAAAGACTGTCACCTTAGAGTTACCCGACCTCCCTATTTTAATCGGTATCGTTATTTTAAACATCTCTAGGAGCTAAATATTCAATTAAATCTCAGCATGTGATTGTCTGTCCGCATGTGTAATGATAACTCAAGAAACGCAGATAGTGAAATAAAATTTGATATTAAAATTATAGACATAAAGTGAATTTTTTTCCAAATTTAGAAAAGAAGACGAGTTGATTTTTTTTCCCTCCCTAAACACTGAATCTCTTACTTAATATAGAAAAAAATAACAATATTCAGTGACTTTCTTTTTTTAATACAAATAATATCATTTAAAGGCGAATGAAAATTTATGCATTTTAATCCTCTAAACAGTACAATCAGGGGTTTTCTATTTCCATAGGGAATTGATAATTCTTTCCTTAGAATTTTAAAACATATATGTATACATGTTAATTCACACAGAGATTCTATTAAATACAGAAATATCTTTATTCTTATTTTTAGAATAAATAATTTTAAAATTTAAGAATTTCAAAAATATATTAGAAAATTAATTTATTAAAATTTAAATTTATTAAAATCAAAATATCATACGAGTGTCATCTTCATATGAACGAAAGTCAAACCTCTGCCCTCGAGTACTCAGGGGTCTTTACCCTCCTAAATCCTTTTTTCCCCGATCTTTTGAAACTTGGTTTGAATCGACGCTCAATCCAAGGGAGATAAGCAACAACAATCACTCGTTCACAAAGTCGTTCACTCGTTCAAAAGATTATACAGATTATTACGCGTTCACAAAGTCGTTCACTCGTTCAAAAGATTATGCAGATTATTACTCGTTCAAAAGATTATGCAGTAATTTTTTCAAAGAAATTACTGGCACACAAAGTTTAGACTGAAGAAGAAATTAAATTTGATGAGATATTTTTTTTTCCTTGTAGGTGGAAGGGGAACTTTCATTATCCAACCCAAGCAATTGTTTTTTAATTCTACGAAAGAAATATCAAGCGTAATCGAATATTAGTCGCTAAGGCTTCTATTTCTTTGGACACACTGCCAAAGTCCTGAGATTTTTAGGAACGCATTTAAGTTCGTCTGCTGATTCGTTCATGTATGAACAAATAGAGTGTCAAAAAATTCTTTTCATAATAGGACTATAAATCTTTTCATAATATTGTTGTCATTTTGAAAACTGCCTGAAAAAATTTTGCTGCCAATTTAGTTTCCAATAAAGAGCCTTTTTGTTTCGAACCACGCAACCATCCCAAATGATAAGTTGAAAAATTTATATAATAATTGCGTCACCAAATAAATTTATATACCAATATTTAAATAGAAAAATTCACAATTCAATCTTTTTGCACTGTAATATTGAATAAATATATAAAATTCACGAAGCAAAATATATTCTGCAGTGAAAAGAATGCAAACGCATATTAAATAAATATATTTTTCTGAAAATATTTTTGGTGGTTTTAGGTTTGATGCCGATTTTGTGATTCACATTCACATCGGTACTATCCCCCCCCCCAAGTATATTTTTTAATCAAATGTTCGAAAGTCAGTATTTTAACCTTGAGCTTTGCTGATAAGACAGTAATAATTATCAGAATAGAAAAAAATAACTAAATTCTAAATACTACGAAATTAAAAAGAAATAAAAATATTTCCTAATTAAAAAAAAAGAGCAAAGCTTAAAAAATATTTCATTAATACATTCAGACGACATATCGATATGATGAAATATATAACAATGCATTAAAAACCGATAAAACTATTTCAATAAATGAATTGCTTTTCTCGATTATCGAAGAAATTTGTTTAGTATAATAACTAAAAATTATAAAAAAGTATTTAAATTCTCGCTTTATTTTCAAATTTTATTCGAAAGGGACATCGATCACATTAAACTAAAAAATTGGCATTAAAAAGACGTATGTTGGACCAACTGGGCACAGTAAAAATTTGAATGTTCGAAAATATAAGGCAAAATTAAATAGAACAGAAAAAGAAATTGTGAAATTTAAAAAAAACGATAAGATTTAAAGGCAAATTACTGCCATAAAATAAAAATAAAAAGAAAACACTTATCGATGATGAAAATGCTCGAGTGATGGATGTAATTTATTAGGGAAACAAATGTCATATTTCATCAAAACATTTATGCAAACTGTATTTAAATTAACTTTGAAAAATTTATTGAAAATTCAAGAAATGGTTTTTCGAAAATAAAACTAGTTTCACAGAAAAGGGTTTTTGTTTTGTTTTTTAAATTGAGAAATACTGAAAAAATAATTTTTGTGTAGTGATATATGTCCGAAGTTATGATAGAAAAACGTAGAAATTTTTAATGACGTAATTAAATTTCGAATACATTGAGAAATATGTTTGCCAAATTTCATTTCAATCTCTAAAGAGGTGTAGAATCGTGTAAGGTTTAAGCAAACTAATTAACAGATATTTTATTTTTCATATAAATACCATATTCAACCCCTTATTAAATTCAATTTTAAACTATTTTGTATTCAATTCAGTTTCAAATTATACAAAAACCATCAAATTTTATATAGAGAATATCAAATAAAAATAAAATGGTTTTCTTTTTGCCTATTTCCCTTTAATTTCAGAACATTTCTTACGTAGGACGTAATTTGATTTAAATTAAATCTTGAAATAAAATTAATCCTCAGGTCGCTAGTAAGATGAAAAGATAAAGATAGTAATCTTCGGTTGTGATGTTTTATCGTAAAATTAAAATTTATAGATTATTTTTTATGCTAATTTAAGCAAGTTTGTTTTAGAGCAATATCTATGAGCTAAATAATTTATAGTAAGGTTTCCAATTAATTGAATTTTTCTAAACTTCTTCGATTATTTAAAAAATTTATTCCGGCTGGACCGTTAAATAAAAACAGCAGTAATCTGTAATCTGTAAGAAAAAAACAATTATTCGAAACAAAATATTTAAAAAAAAAAATACATATGCTGCATAATATTTAAGTATATTAATTATAAATATTTATAAAGATAGAAATTCTCATATTCTTTTACCTGCAAATCAATCAACTCTCAAAGACAAAATCGTTTGAAAAAGGTGAAACAAATATCACTTTATCCAATCCAATAAAACCACAAACGCTATAAATCAATTGTCTATGATATATTAGTCCAGACTTGATGCTGATAATCCAGTGACGGGTCCCACGACGACCTAGCTTATTCAACGACAGGTTCCCTTCTTTTTGCTTTCGAAAAAATGATTCGAGTCAATAATATAATCGATTTGCCTCAAATATTAAAATAAAATTATAACTTGAGAAACGCAAATCAAATTTTACCGAAAGCGAAGCAATACATAGAATAACCACTTGTATTAAGTTTGAAGACAAAATTCTTCAAGAGGAAAAAGAGACGGTGCTATCAATTGAAAACATATTAGAGATGAATTGTCAAATGGACGTTAATCTCAAACAATTGTCTTTAAAATAATGTGCCAATGTTTTTTTATCATATTTTGTGATAAGCTTATTTAAAAATTTATTTTTCAAGAACATTCTAGAGATAGCGTCAATGCATTTTGTTCTAAGCGAGATAAAAATTCAATTTTATTTTTTGAATAATATGATCAGGCTAAATATATATTATATTTTAAGTAAACTTATGATAATATACATATAAAAAAAGAAATTTAAAAAATACAATTATGTAACATTATAAGATGTTTATTACCATTTAAAATATCGCTGTTTTGTTAACATTCTTATTTTTCTTGTACTTCTTCCTTCAAGTTCACAAACCAATTATGGTAGCATGATTAATTATTTCAATTTCAATTTAAATTTAAGCAAATTTCAATAGCTTTTATTGCATTCAACAATCTTTTAACCATGCGAATCAATGACTGAATTCGAAAATGATTACTATCCTCCTAATATTTCAACGTAGGACTTATCGTGAACAATTTATAATAATCAACCTTATTAACACAGCCGTATTTCATATCCTCTTAAGTATAAATGAAGTATGGGTTCTTTTAAAGGAAATTATATAATTATGCCTCGTTTATCGTACCTCTCCCATAACATTTATGCCCATAATGAGCAAAACAAAATATACAGAAAATGAATCTTTTAATGAGCGATGTTTCGCAGAATTATTGATGTTGAGGCAGATGTTGGCTTTTAAAATGCTAATGAAAATAAACTAATAATGGCGGTGTAGCTAAAAATGATTAATACGATGTTTTTATAAAAGGCGGTTTATTAAACTATGAGAAGGGACATGAAGTCCTCCTCCTACCATGGTATAGCATCGCGTTCTGACTACAATTCTAATTCTGGCTGGTCGTGACCCGCGCAGTTACAAAAAAGAGCAGCCCTAGAACGGGAGCTCGCCAACTTAGCGCATTGATAGCAAAGTACTTAACAACTGATGAAGGGACATCATTAAATGACATGTACGATTGGCCTGCTTCTTGGGTATGAATCTGTATTGAGCGCTTATTTGAAGAGAATCCTTATTTCTGCTTGGAAGAAGCTTTGATCGGATAGTATTGTCGAACGCGACTACGAGGAACAAGTGTTTGAGAAAATTTAATCGACAAGATTATGGAAGTAGCAACGACATCGATGAGTTGGTGGGAGAACATAGTCAGAACTACTGAACAGCCTATGATGCTGTATTCTATGCCAAAGAAAAAAGGATGAGATTTGGTCAGAGGAGGGTGAAATAATAGCTTCAGCGGAGGAATGCTTTCTAATGACATAAGAGAGATGCTGAAAGCATTGGAACTAATTAGGCGCTAATGCAGTTATGCTGTATCAGATTTTCACCAAATTTTGAAACTTAAGTAAAAACTAAAAAACATGCAGTGTAAATAATAAATCACATAATTATGATTTTTTAAGAATGATACGGATTGCCCTATTTTACATGGAGTTCTAAGGGGAAAATTTTTTACTTAACGAGTGTGTCGCATTATGAGTTTCGTTTTGGGACGAATTATGCTCGTAAAACATTGTGCCACTCCATATAAATGTTGTTGTGTAATGTGTTCACAGAAAGATTGAACTCAAAACTTGTTAGCAACATAGCAGTATGCATTGTACATAGAGGGCAATTTAGAATTTCAACAATAAATTTTTCATGACAACTAAATGTTTATTTTAAATATACGAAGGGTGATCCAAAAAAAACTTTACAAGGTAAAGAGAAAATGCTTTATCAACAATAGACACAGGACACAAATGGTAATTAAGAGACATATGTGGCAGTCACTTCTCTACATAATTACCAAACCTGTTGAGGCATTTATCACTCC
>JAPMOR010121338.1:1195-13123 GCA_026543865.1 Argiope aurantia | reverse complement strand
GAATTATTAAAATAAGACTTGAAAATCAAGCTTTTATAAGCTACCATAAAATATCTATATGTAGATATACTATATTTATTAAGATATTTCAATGACATTAAATGGTATAGAAATCATCATAATTCTTATTGAAGTGTTGCTATTGGTTATAAGCGAGGATAGAACTCGCAACCTTATGGTTCGTAGCCGCGTAACATGACCACAAGACACAAGAAATTTCTCATGGCTTATAGCTGTTATCTGGCTTATAAGGCGTCACCACAGCTAAAAAATATAGTATCAATCAGAGTTTCATTCCATTGTGCCAAGAAGTGTCACAGTGTCCTTTATTTAATAGCTGCTGAGGTGGCATTTTATATTTCTCAATATGATTTTGACCTTTATGTTTATTAAGCTAAATATATGAAATGGTACACGGGATATAGAAATAAGGGATCGATAAATAGTTTAGTTAACTGGGGACAACAACTGCAAACATGTGTACCGGCTGAATTCAATGTATGATCTGAGCAAGAAATGCATTAATCCAGTACACTTATTTCTAATCAAAGAGTAAAGTCCATTGTCTAACCAGACATATTATTATTATAATAATATCACTTCTCTAAAAATGTGTCTCCAAAACTAGAATCTTCATTTCAACTGCTATACAATTTACTTAATTACATGAATTTAAAATATCATTCAATCAAACTTACCGAATTGTTGTTGTTGTTGGTTGTCCTCAAAAAATCTGACATATGTCAGATCAGCTCCAGTAGGTTTTTGACGACCAAAAACTCTATAATAATAAGTGGATCGGATGTTAAGTCTCCCTTAGAAAGTCCGATGCAATACAAAATGTGATATGGTGAAACTAGATGATCACAACATTTTTCACAAATAGGATACATTTTTCTACCACTTTTAAAAGAAAGACACTTAAGTTCGCCACATTTTAGTCTAGCCAGAGCAGTCTGTGAGCCAGGGTCACATTTGTTTTCCAGCAGAGTGCCAGAGGATGTTCCCGTGTAACATTGGTGTGCAGGTGAATACGCAATATTGAGTTTAGATTTTTCATTTGAGTGTAGTTCTTCATAAGTAAGCAAAGAGCCAGTGCCGTTTCTGTTAAAATGTTAGTTTTTAATTATACAATGTGCCAATAGATGACAGCATCAGCAATTCTGTATGCTATATATAGGTGTGCTCACTAAATAAAATTACTTCTCTTCCTGCTGTCTCCAGCTAGACAGGTATGTGATTGATTCATTTGTGTTTGAATTCTTGCTTCGCTGCTCTTATATTTAACTCTGATTTGTTCAAGTTATGGGCCCAGAAAAGCTTTAAGAATAAGATGTTTTGTTAGATAATTATGATAAATATTTTATTGAATTAAATGGAGGACACGTGGAAAGCCACTTGGTAGTAGGCCTAAGTGTATATGTGATACTATGATTGATGATTTTTTTTACTTTAATCTTTCATTTTAATTAAATAATCAAGCAAATTCCTATATGAAAATAAATTAATTTTAATAGAAAATTTAATAAATTGCTTTCAAAGGAACTTTTTTTTGCTTGATTAGGGTAAAAAATAAAAAATTTTAAAA
The DNA here is from genome assembly GCA_026543865.1 of Argiope aurantia. Taxonomy (NCBI): domain Eukaryota; kingdom Metazoa; phylum Arthropoda; class Arachnida; order Araneae; family Araneidae; genus Argiope; species Argiope aurantia. Next base: position 11,535 of record JAPMOR010121338.1, on the reverse strand, counting down.
AAATCTGTATTCAGCATGCCTGGGGGAGAAGGTTCATTCAATCATAGGCAGTTAATTGGTAGGCCTAATTATATGGATTGGAAATTTGCAATGAAAATGCATCTTATTAAAAAGGTCTTGTGGGATTATGTAGCAGGCGTTAAAGAAGATACTGCTAAGGATATAAAAGCATTATCTTACATTGTTGAGGGGGTAAGTGAGACAATATTTAATGACTTAAGGGAATTATCTAGAGGGAAGCTGGCTTGGCAAGTGTTGGCAGAAACCTATGAGGATAAAGGTATCACAAGAAAGGTCTCGATAATGAAGGAACTGGTTAACACTCGCTATACAGACAGTACAGATATGTCTGATTCTTTGCATAGGGCTATCTCAGCATATCAGCAGCTTAAATCTACAGGCATTAAGCCTGATGAGGAGTTAATTGCTGGGATAATTCTAGCAAATTTACCTGATATATTTGAGCCACTGATTATGGCATTAAAGAATTGTGGTGAGGAAATTACTGTTGATAATGTAAGAAATAGATTATTAGCTGAAGATGTAAAGCCCCAAGTAGAAACTAATAGGGAAAAGGCTTTTGTTAATGAAAAGTATAAGAAATTTTTTAAGGGTAAATGTTTTAAATGTCACCTATATGGGCACAAAAGCTCAGATTGTTCTAAGGCTACATATAATGAAAGGAAATCTGGGAAAAGAAAAGATTTTAAGACAAAACAACCAAAGAGGGAGGAAGCTTACATGGCAGATGTGTATGTTAGCGGCTCTAATCCAAATACTTGGTCCAAATCCAAAATGTTTGGTTTATGGATACTTTTGCTTCGTATCACATGACTCCACACAAGGAATTAATTGATGACTATACTAAGCCTAATGTAAAATTAATTAAAACTGGGAGTTCAGTGATAGAAGTTAAGGGCTTTGATAATGCAACTTTCCTCTTATCTCGAAATGGAGAGAAAGTGCATGCAACTTTTAGTAATGTCTTGCATTTGCCCAAATTAACAGCTAATTTATTGTCTATTAAGTATTTAAATAAAACTTTTGGAATGGTTTGCACGTTTACTGGAGAAAGGTGTTTGGTCTATAAAAACAAGCATTTAGTTGCTAGTGGGACAGGTGTCGGTGACAATTTATATTCACTAGATATAAGTAGTGAGTGGGCCTTGATGACTCACAATATTTCAAATGATTTATTGCATAAAAAAGTAGGTCACTTAAGTATAGCGGGAATGACAAAGCTGAAGGATATGGTCGAAGGCTTTACTTTTAATGGAGAATTGCCTGATTGTACTTCCTGTATCAAGGGCAAGATGCATAAGCAGCCGTTTTCTAAGGGAAAGGCTAAACGTGCCAAAAAAATATTGGGTATTGTGCATACAGATATATGTGGGCCAATGAATGTCGCATCAATTGGTGGTTCTCAATATTTTGTTTCTTTCATTGATGACTTGTCACGAATGACTTTCGTCTACTTTTTAAAATATAAATCAGAAGTGTTTGAGAAATTTACGATATTTCAGTCCATGTTGAGAAACAAACTTTCAGGTCAATTAAGGTATTGCATTCAGATAATGGAACAGAATACATAAATAATGAGATGATGAAATATCTAGAATTGAAAGGAATGCTAGAATATCTAGCATCAAAAATCTATTCCATATACACCTGAGCAAATGGGGGTAGCTGAGAGGAATAATAGAACTCTTGTAGAACATGCAAGATCAATGTTAACTGATGCTCATCTTGATAAAAAAAATATTGGGCAGAAGCTGTTCAAACTGCTAATCATTGTAAAAATGTTTCCCCTACAGTGGCAGTTACAGGTATGACTCCTTATGAAAAATGGAGTGGAGATAAACCAAACTTGGAGTACTTAAGAGTTTTTGGGTGTTATGCAATTGTTCATATCCCTAAAGAAAAGCGAACAAAATGGGATGTTAAGGCAAGGGAAATGATGTTTATAGTGTATAGATAGTAAATGTTATCATACATCCTGCAACTAATGAAATAATAAATGCGCGAGATGTACATTTTTTAGAAAATCAAATATATAATCTAATGAATGGTGGTATGCCTGAATTTTATGATAACTCTATATTCAGTGAGAGTATATCTAATTCTTCAGACAATGAGACTAATAATGATTCCAATAATGAAACAGAAAGGTTAAGAAATGATAATACTGAAACTGATTTGCCAGATAATGTTATTTCTCTTAGTGATAATGCTATTGATAATAACGCAAATATAGACAATTCAGTTGATAATTCTCTGCCTGTATTAATCGTCCATACAGAGAGACGAAAATTCTAAATTATTATCAGGATTTTAATATGAATGGTATGTCAGATTTGCAAATGCTCAATTTAAATCATATGTGTTATGTAAAAGCTTGGGCAGCAATGATAAATTATTGTTGTCTAGAATCTAAAACAATTGAACAGGCATTGAATGGTCCTGATGGGAATCATTGGAGAGACTCTATAACTGAAACTATATTGGGTGATATCAAAAATAAAACGTGGGAAATTGTAGACCAACCTAATAATAAAAACATTGTAAACTGTAAATGAGTGTTTAAAATTAAGAAAAACTGCAAAGGCGAGATTGAAAGGTATAAAAGTCGGTTGGTAGCTAAGGGCTTCTCACAGATTGAGGGGATAGATTATAATGAAACATTCTCACCAGTTGTTCGTTATGTTACATTAAGAGTTTTGTTAGCATATGCAGCTATTTATGATTGGGAAATTGATCAAATGGGTGCAGTTATGGCTTTTGTGCAAGGAACCTTAGATGAGAAAATTTATATGAAAATACCGGAGGGTTTTAATGAATACTATGGAAGAAATCATGAAAAGAAGGTTCTAAAATTAAATAGAGCATTAGATGGCTTAAAACAAAGTCGCAGGCTTTGGTATCAAACTTTATAAAAGGGTTTGGTTGAAATGGGATTGAGACAAAGTTCTTTTGATAGTTGTGTCTTTATTAAAAGAGATCAAAATGATCTAGTTATAGTAACCATTTATGTTGACGATTTGCTAATTTTTAGCAATTCTGTAAAGCTTAAAAACTGGGTTAAAGATGAACTGAAAAGGAGATTTGAAATGAAAGATTTAGGTACTGCAAATTATTGCTTAGGAATTAAAATTGAACGTGGTAGGAAAAATGGGTCTATTAGCCTGAATCAAACTCAGTATTTAGAGAGTATGCTTAGCAAGTACTGCATGCATGATTCACATCCTGTCGCAACACCTCTGGACTGTAACAGTTCATTAAATAAATTTACGAATAGTAAGGTGGATATGAAAAAAATTCCATTTCAAGCGGCAGTTGGAAGCCCCCTTTATGCTGCTCAGGCAACTCGGCCAGATATAAGTTTTGCAGTGAATTTAAATTGCCAATTTTGCAATAGTCCTAGCAAAACACATTAGACTGCTATAAAGCGTATCATGAGATACCTTAGAGGGACCACAGGAACCACGCTCAGCTATACTAAAGACCATGGTGATAACGTTATCGGATACTGTGACTCCAATTATGGAGGTGACGTAGCAGATAAAAGATCTACCAGTGGGTAGGTTTTCATGATAGGTGGTGGAGCTGTGTCATGGTCTAGTAAACGGCAACCCAAAGTTGCAACAAGTACAACAGAAGCTGAATACATGGTTCTATGTGCTGCTGCCAAGGAAGCTATATGGCTCGGAAAAATTGTGACCGACTTGGGAATTGCACACGTTAATGGAATGACTGTGTGTTGTGATAACAATGGTGCCATCAACCTAAGTAAAAATAATATGTACCATACACGGAGCAAACATATTGATATCCAACATCACTTTGAGCGGGAAGTGATAAAGAGTGATCAGATTACTGTGGAACGAATGCCAACTGCTAAGATGATAGCAGATTTTTTAACAAAAACTGTGCCACGAGCAAAACACGAGCTGTGTGCTCAATCAGTGGGTTTGAAACTATAACTGATGCAAGCTGATATGTGATTATTTTAGAACTGTGGTGAATATAAGTGTTAGATTATTTTATGTTTATAACCAAGTGTTTTTTTTTTCTTTATATGTGTTTTGTAAACATGATTTAGATATCTGTTTGTTGTGTGCATATTAATCAAGTTTCTGGTTTGCTCTGTATATTGTGCGTATAATTTAAAACTGAAATGGGAGTGTTAAAATGTTAGTTTTTAATTACACAATGTGCCAATAGATAGCAGCATGAGCAATTCTGTATGCTATATATAGGTGTGCTCACTAAATAAAATTAAATCATTGTCAGGATCACCGCAGTTCAGGTCTAACTACTTCTCGCCAGTTCCTTCAATTTGCAAGGTTTGGAGGTAGCCCATCTCGGGCGGGTACTCCGTCAATCTTAGTCATTTCCATAAAATTACTTCTCTTCCTGCTGTCTCCAGCTAAACAGGTATGTGAATGATTCATTTGTGTTTTAATTCTTGCTTCGCTGCTTTTATATTTAACTCTGATTTTTTCAATTCTCACCACCCTCTTTGGCCAATCTATCAGCGACCTCATTTAAACTAATGTTTACATGAGATGGGATCCATTGGAGATGGACGTCATGGTTCTATGAGATCCTCCTCAATTTGAGCTAAATAGATAGGCTCGTTTCATTTTGTGCAGAGTATTGGCCACTAAGATGTTGCATTGCACTGCGAGAAAATCCATAGTTCCCCAAAATCGCAGTCATAAGATATGATAGCATAAAGTCCTACATTAAAATTAGTCAACAAAACCATGGAGGATGAAGTGAGCAGCTTCTGTTGGTCATAAAGACTGGAGCATCCTGGGCATTGTCCAAGGATAGAAGTCTGTCTTTGCTCCTCCAGTAGGTTCCATCATTCAGTCAAACTGACCGAACTGCAAAGGCTAAAATAGCTAAAAAAATTATACTTGGAAAAGTGTTACTATTATCTTGTATTTTATAATCCACAGTATTTGTATTTTTTCATGAAATTATTTGTCAACAAGTATAATCCTTTTTTTTTCCCTTGCCTACAGCCCTTTTGCAATCAACAAGCAGTTGTCTAGTTGTAAATCCACCACTGACTGCAATACAAACTCTACAAATTACATATTTATATAAAAATAATACATAAATTAATATATCTGCTTTTTAAACATTGAATATTAAATGAAAGCGAAATTCAAAATGCATACATTTTTTCATAATTTAAATTAAAATGGTCATGGTAGAAACACTTTTTATTTAAATTAAAGACATTCTAGAAAACTTATTTAAATTAAAAACATTATAGAAAACTGCAGTTGAAGAGAAAAAATAATTGCCTCCACAAATTAGTGGAAATTAGTAGTAGCCTCCACAAAATTTGAGAAGGGTATTCTTTGATTTTTCAATTTGTTTCCTCTTCAGATTCCTAGTCTATAGAAAGAAAAGAAAAAGCAGATGAGACACAAACACTTTTACCTAAAACATATTAGACTCATAAATGATATATATATATTCAGCAGATGGGAAGCGGAAGTATTATACTAAAATAGAAACTGTCATGAAAGGCAGATACACAGTAAAAATTCAAATTCCACCGTAAAAAGAACAAAATAAGTCAAAGAATTTGCAGAGTAATTACAAACAAACAAAACTTAAAATAAATAATAATAATAAATTAAAAAAGAAAAATACAACAATAAATTTGTTAAAGAAAAGATATCTTGATTAAAAGATTTTATATGAAACCAAACTAAGATGAAATAATCTAAATTATATAAATCTACAGTGATAACATATATAATTTCCCAAAAAGTAATAACACATTCAAAATATGTCTGCAAATTCTCCAGTAAAATCAAAACCTAAATTGGAAATATTTAATTATATATTTAAATCCATCAACATCAAAGAAAATAATAAGAAATACAAAGAGCAATTTTACCGGCTCATAAATAAAGGACATTTTTTACTTCTAAGCACAGTGGTTGATACAAATTTTTATGCATGTAGAGTACTGTGTATATGGTATTTCAGGTTAATAAAACCTTCAAAGATTATCATTATTTAGCAATGAGGCATTAAAATGCAATTAAAAAAAATTGAAAGTATTTCTCTTACATTTCTACTACCAAAAACAACCACATACTAAGTCACTATAGAATATAGTAAAAAAAAGGCTTCCAATCCTTGCTTACATCGTAATATGAATAACATTTAACCTGGTACCTTGTAATCATAATATAAATACAAGAAAGTTTTCAATATCATAACTGTTAAAAGTGTAAAAATTTAATTTGCAACTAACGAAAATATATATTATAGATTTTACTAGTATTAAAATAATAAAAAAAAACATTACAAATTTCTGAAGATTGATATATCTTCGAAAAGGCAATAATTTCATATGAAGCGAATGCAAGTGATGTAATTTATGTCTAGTTTATGAAAAAACAAAATTAACAATGTATTTGGTTAATTAACCTAATAATTTAATTATTTAACAAATAGTGAGAATGCACAGGTAAATTAAATTTACTGCAGTATACTTCCAACAATACTTGATGAGAAAATTTATTTTCTAATATCTAATCAGTGTTCAAAATATATCATTAAAATAAATTTTCAAAAATTCCGAAAGAATCATTGGTAAAAAATTAAGATTTTCAAAAAAAAAATCATGAGTAAAATTCAGTATTATCGCAAATGTTACAAATTCATTCCAAAAATCATAACGCAACATAGCAAAGCATAGCAGAATAAAATTTTCATTATCAATAAAAAGGATAATAGACCATAACAAAAGAAAAGGGAACAAAAACTGTCCTTTTTTTCCCCCCCTTGAACATAAGCTTTCTCATATTTTTCACTCTCTGCCTAATTTTACTTTTAACTGGAAGAGACATTTTTCAATCTATGTTTGTATTTCAGAACAGTTTTTTGGGGCGCAGTGGCCTGGTGGTAAGGTGTCGGCTTCGGAACCGGTTTAGGTTCGGGACCCGATTCCCCCGAAGAAATGTCGTGTAAGCGGGCCCAGTACGCGCCAAATTCGTTGGGTCCAGACGCCATCCCGATGGCGTGGTGTGGAAGATTCGAGGGGTGCCAGCTCAGGTGCCATCTGAGAGGGGCTCAAAATTACGACGTCCGTTGCAAAATAGCCCTAGCGGTCTTTAAAACGGAACGTTAATATAACTAAACTAAAATAACTTTTCACCCAAAAATACCATTTTTTTAAAAAAAGATTTCAGTTATGGAATTTTTATTTTATTACGCTTTTCACATTTACGAGTATTCACATTGTGAATATCAACACAAACTGAGAATAGGATATAAACATATTCTGGAGAATTATCTTTAATCTACCAAAAGGAATATTATACCTAGAAGCGAGGATTAGGTCTAAAACCCTATGAAACAGAAGATTTGCTTAAGTTCATGGTAACTTACTCAACATTAATTATGATATCATTTGTTTCAAATTTTAAAGAAGTTTTTGTTTAAATATTAATCAATTAATATTTTCTAACATAAATGTGAAAATGAATATTGAATACATTTTTTTAATAGAATTGTGTTCGAATGTCAAAAATAAAAATTCAATTGCTTTAAAAATATTTTATAAGTTTGCAATCAAGAAATATATGCCCACTACGAATTTATATACAAAATCTTTGCTTTAAAAAAATATGGAAGCACAAGACACTGAATGCAAGATACTATCTCTAACATTTCAGCAAATTTGTATTCATTATTTACCGCTTACAGATAATCGAGAGCTACGCAGAAATCTTGTACACCGGTTGTTTAGAGAAATGAGAGTGAATTAACCCCCATTACAGCTGCTTTAAGAATTTTTGAGTTATTGCTGCTGTCATATCCTCTACATTTTCATATCTCCTTTGTTGATTATTATTTAATCCAAATTTCTAAAATATATCAAAAAAATCTTCATTATTATCCAAAAAAAAATCATATATTTTTGTACTTATTTCTTATATACACTTAGAAGCGAAATTTAATGCATAAATAAGAACTAAAAAGAAAGGAAATATAATTTATTTTCATAGTATAATTCACTATATTAATTCGTGTTTTAATAATGTTTTGTATACAATATTTTATCGTAAGCGCACCTGTCAATTTTGGGTTATTTTTAGTCATTTCTGCTGTTTAAAAATCAGTTAAACGATATAATAAATACAAAAAATTGTTTACTTATGAAAAATATAATTTAGTTGTTAATAAAAGTATTAAATATCATAAATTATAAGTAATATTTAAAATGTCTCACCCGTTTTTCAAATACAGGATGGTTATAATTAAAGTGACTTTATTCAGACCCCTCTAGAACATGTTCTATTAATCAAATCTTTTGAAACTTTGTATATATGTTATATGACAATGGCGAAAATATTTCTGCAATAAAAAATAGCTCAAATTTTTACCACCAGAAAAAACTGTGACGTCAAAAAGGAAAGTACAAAAAGTCTGTCAGAATCTTTAAAGTTTATTACATTATAGAATGCTCTCAACATGTGTTCTATAGACATGAATTTGCTGTAGAAACCACTTTATAGCTTAATCAATAATAGCGCGAAGAAACTCTCGAGGGATTTAAGCAACATGGCTTGTAATGCTGGCTTTCAACTCCGGTAAAATCCTAATTCTTCTTCCATAGACACGATCATTTAGGAATCTTCGCAACCAGAAATCACAGGTATTTAAGTCGAGCGAACGATTAGGCATCCGGAAAAGCTCTTTATACTACATGATTCTCATCAAAGTTAGCACGAAGCAGTTCTTTGACTTGGTGCCCAATGTGGGGAATTGCTCCATTTTGCATGAAGACAGTGATCTGCAAATATCGCCGTTCCTATAAAGCAGGAATGACCTGCTGTCAAAGGAGTTCACTGTACCATGCACTCGTTACAAAGCGTTTTTTATAATTTTGAGGAGTGAGAATTTCAAAGATAAACGGTCCGAGGGTAAAATCAGCAATAAATAAACAATATTCAGTCACTTAATCAGAATGCAGTGGTTATTGGTGCAGGAGATTAGGAGGTGAAGCACCCCATATGCGGTAATTTTGATCATTCAGGATTCCATCTAAAGAAAAGCGCGCCTCATCTGTTCATAGAATTAGCCAAGGCCAAGCATCATCAACATCTATTCTCGCCAAAAATTCGCAAGCAAATTCATAGCGTGATTGGTGGTCTAGAGGTTGGAGAATTTTCAACAGCTGGATCTTATACGAATACCATTTTAAAATGGATCTCAGCATTTTTCGTATCCGGTGTATCAATCGGCCGGTATCCTAACCATTTGGTTTGTCTGCTAGGGATCAAGCGAAAGAGTCATTTTCTGTGGCTTGGCGTTAAGAGTGGTCAACTTCCTAGAGGTGACTCTGAGCGCATAGGTTTTGGTTAGCATCAAAGTAAATGCTGAGACTGGGAATTCGAAGAATCGGTAAATGCCTGCCCTTGTTGAACTCCTTGGTGGATGATGCCGTCAGGGTCGTAATTTTATCCATTTCTTTGCATGGGGTCTTGTCAAAATTATTCTGGTGTGGAAGATTTTAAACTGGAGAGGAACAACATTGATTTTCTAAGTAAATTCGTAAGAATTTTAATCATGTCCTTTGTTAAATCTAGAAACATGCCTTCTCTTTCACCTTTTGCAATCTACAAAGGAATTACAGGCATTGGTGGAGAATCAAAGTCTATTAGGAAATTAAAATCGGATGACTTCTTGATTTAAACTGTGCTTTCGGCACAAAGAATTTCTTTTCTTATTGCTAAAACATATCCAACGTATATTTTTGAAAACAAGGTTCAGAATTACAACCAACTAGTACCATAATCTTAACCTTCAATAAAACTGAACTGCCCAAATCAGTTAAAGCTGGATAATTTGTATTGTCCTGTTCGGCCTTTTATCCCAAACCTTATTAGATGATTAGAATATCAACGTTTTGGACATTCAAGAACTGCCTATATCTTGAATGCTCGCATTAATTGAGCACTCTTCTACTGACTGTCATTTAAAGCGGAAGTGTGCACAACCGCATGAATCAAATTCAAAAGTTTGTCCCACTTGGCAACAAGAAAAACAAATCCAGAAGCTGAAATCATTAAAAAATATTTCGTATACCGAAGCACGAAAATTGTGTCTGCCACCATCTGTTTCATCCTTTGTAACCATAGTGCAGCAAAGAAAATTCTCTGATACAGCTGAAAAATTTGTACAAATAGATTTAAGTTTTACCAGCATGTTCTCAGCATCTAAAATTTCTGTTTCCACTCTCACTGATAATAAAATTTGTAATGCCATACGACCTCCAAAAAAAAAAAAAAAAAAAAAAA
>JAPMOR010121334.1:187196-204240 GCA_026543865.1 Argiope aurantia | reverse complement strand
GATGCATAAAAATGCAAGACTAACAAAGAATATGGGCATCAAATTATTCTTTAGAAAATTGATTGAAATTAAATCCAAGCAATATTTTTGGTTAACCAGTTGATCAGCAAAGGTCTCGAATCTGTAATGACATTTGTAGCAGGTTTATCACAATTGCAAATGTTTTCTATCAACATGGCAATAAAAAATGTTGTTAGAATTTTTCGGAAAATAAAGCAGAGCTCAATATTTAAGAGCAAAATGTTCTTTTTTCTATCAAATAATCTTCATAAACGGATTTTTGTTTTATTTTACAAGGAAGAATTACAATCATATGTTCATAGAGACAAACCTATGTTATGAATTCGAAAATTGATACTTCGCACACTCAAAAAAGAAAATATCTTTTATTTAGCGTTTTTTACTTATCAGCATTTTTAGAAACCAAAATCAGCAGCATTTAAATAAAATATTCTAATAATCAGTACAACATATTTATATAGCAAAAGGGGTTTTGAATTTTCTATTCTACAAGTTATTGAAAAGAAAATTGTCAAAAATTCTTCCCTTCTTTGTTTTCAACGCAATCTTCCAAGATTGTTCAGGTATTCTTTTGATCGAAGTTAATTACTGATGATTATCTTTTTTGTCATAATCTTTATTTTGCACGATCCATATATCCTCTAAATATGAAAAGAATTTTCACAGGAAAGCAATTTATTATAACTGCCAAAAATGTATTGAATTTTCTTCTTTTTTTTTTAAACGGAAAAGAAATTTTGAACTAAAGTAGATGATTAGGTTAAGTAAATAAAAAGATAAAATATTCTAAAAGAACAATTTATCATAAAGTAAGAACATAAAACCTTTAATCAATTTTAAAACGCTAAGAACAGGGTAAAAAGATTAAAGAGATTTAGGTTATAAAGAAACAACAAAATTCTTTTTTTTGTCTGCTTTTTTTGTGAAAAATAAATTACGAAATTTATTTAATTTAATTATAAAAATTAAACACCTTCAGAAGAACATTTTCAGTAGAAACAAATGGATAATGAAACAGATGTTATTTTTTAAAGTCTTTCGAATAGTTTTCATTACTTCAGCAAACGATACTTGTTTCTCTATATCTCAAATAAGAACAGGTGAAATTTCATTTCACAAAAATGCCACTTCATTCTTGCTTTAAAAAATATAACATACAGAAGCAATTAGATAGAAATAAAAAAAAATTAAAAGATAAAATTTTATCCCGACTTACTTATTAAAACAACTTTAATGATAATAAAGAGACAATTAAAACATTTTTATTGAAGCTTTGTAGCTTATTAAACTCTGCATCTTCAACTGTACGAAAAAAGTAAACATAATTTTAAGCATGGGTTTTCTTAATGTTTAAATTAATGTTAAATTATTGTTTTGCGATATTGTTTCTTTCTGGAAATAAATATCAGAAAGAAAAAATATTTATTTAAAAAATTAATTCTTATGTATTTTATAAATTAAATAAATAGATAAATTTTTATTTTAAATTACATCTTTGTTCAAAAAGAATTAAACATTTCAATGGGCGAGGCTATTCTTCTGGCATGATTGTATGCAGCTCTACTGCTATTGCATATCAATAAGCCTAATTAATGCATTAACATAAAAAATGTTTTTACTATCTAAATCTAATAATTTAATAAGTGAAGCTTCAAAAAACACTTCTCTCATAACGACGATTAGAAAGAAGAGCAAAATCAAAAGTAAGTAAATACCTTGACCAGTAATACTTCACAAATAGAATGACATTAAACACTATAACTTCACATGCAGAATCCTGCCTATATCTCGATATCAGTCTCCGTTTACACTTATATATTGATTTATATTTTTAATTAAAAGAGGAACTACAAAATATATAGTTAATTGAAGCTTCAAACCAGCGGGAGTGTCTCCGAAATACTTTTTCGCATACTTTGTAGTATATTTGCAATGCCAGAGAACGCCTTACATGACATTGGCATATAATAGTTACGAAATATTAACTTTTGTCGTGAAATTTGCATTTTTATTGAATTTGTCGTGGCAAGCGATTAATCCCTGGTATGCGTTATCCCTGTATTATTTGGCCATTAATCACTGGTATGGGCTAAGAGTATCCAAAAATCGAATTTATATTTTAGAATATTATTTACATTATTTACAGAATTTATACTTTAGAAATAGGGAGAGTAATCAAATCCCGTGGAGATTTATTTTTAAAATACTTTGTTTTTTGAGTACAGGAAAATAAATAAAAAAAATAATAAAAGATAGTTTGATTTATTTAAATATATAGTAAGTTTACAGCAGTTAGACTTTTCCCTATTTTTGCTTTTTATAGCAGTCGAATATTATAATACCATGGCTCTTTTTAAATTAAAGAGTTGATCAAATTGAATCCATCTCCCTACATACATTTTTCGATACAATTGTCTTGACAAGAATTTATAGAAAAGAATCATATTTCAAATTTCACAATTGCATTGTAAATACTACATAGGACAATGTGTTAAAGATAATTAACTTTTGTATAATAATTTCACACGCTTAGCTATAATTTTTAATAGTTAACCATCACACAATAGTTAGTTTCTGATTGGATAAGTGCATATTATTACAAAATGAATAATTTATACAAATATAATAGTTCATGAAAAAGCATGCTGAGAGCAATATTAAAGATTCTGCGAAACCTGAAATATTTTATAAAAATGTAGGAAATTATCAATCTCAAAGAATTTTCAACAACCGAAAAAAATCAGAATAGCACATTAGTAGAAAATCAATGAATTTTTATACAAACCCATTCAAATCAAAAGAGTTCATTTTTCATGCAGTTAAAATTTCCTAAAGGATCACAAAATTGAAAAATCCAGAAGCGTTTGAAAGTAATAAATGGAAGAAAATATTTATTCAGCCTGAAACAATAATCCCTTGTAAAATAAAGATAACCTGAAAACCCAATAAAACAAGCCTTTGACCCGTCAAAATAAAGTTAGAAAACAGAAATTTCTTTTTTTTTCAGTAACAATTTTTAAAAAAAAGTAGCTTTCGCATTGCTTAAGATTTAAAGTTGCAAAAACTTTATCCCTCTACTCATAGAGAAAATTCATCCGAACGAGAATCGTTATTTTTTTTAACATGTCTGCGAACTTGGATCTTAAAAAAAAAAAAAAAAAATCAGAGATTTAGATTTATTCTAAGAGTCAGGATTTGTAACTCCGAGTGCCTTTTACCGGAGGCAGGCGATTTTTTTTTTCTAAAGACAAAAGTAGAAAGCAGGAATTAATTCTAAAAAAAAAATGTCAGAATTAAAAAAAAAAAAAAAAAAAAAAAACTTTCCCTTTGCAGGTCTTTCATGAAATGAGATACAGCATTAAAAAACCTCTAGAATTCTTATTTTTATTTGTTTTTCTTTATTTCTAGCTTAAAAATGCTTGAAATAATCATTTTAAGCTTTTTTTGATTCCAGAATAAGAATCAGTTCAAACAGCAATAAACTAAGAAATATATTAAAATTCTTTTCTGGTTCTTGTGATGGCCATGCGAATGCAATTGGATATATTCCTAAGACAGGTTATTTATTTCATTGATTTCAATTATCGTTTACGCGAAGTTTGAAACTAACTAGCTTCGAACTTAAGGCATCTGAGAGTTTTTTTTGGTCCGTAGACTAATTCCTAAAAGTTGTTTCTTGTTCTTTCAACTAGTTTATAAAATACTTTGTGCTTCGATGCATAATAATTTCTAATTGAAAAAAAAAATAGGATTAAAAATGTTACTGTGTTAATGTTAATATTACTGTTCTCAGCATTACCGCAATGCTCAAAATTGAAAGCTAACTAGTTTCGAAATTAAGGCATCTGAGAGTTTTTTTGTTGGTTCATAGACTAATTCCTAGAAGTTTTCTCTTATTCTTTCAACTAGTTTCTAAAATGATTTGTCCTTCTAAGCATAATAATTTTTAATTGAAAAAAATAGGATAAAAATATTACTGTGTTAATGTTAATATTATTGTTCTCGGAATTTGTTACGTATTTGACGATACTGTAACACAGAATGCATGCAAATAGTTTTAATATTTATTACTTATCATTAATTTTTATTTTGCCTTTACCTATTTAATTAGTAGCCCACCTTTAATGACCAACCGATAAGCTGCATTAATGGTTGCTAAGACTTCCAATTAAATATTTTAATTTCAAAGTCGTATAGATTTCAACAGAAAAATATTTTAAAACGTGAGATACAGATGGACATATAACTCGTATTATTTTAGAAGATATACTGAATTTTATTCCCTTACGAATATGCATGTACTTAATTATATCTGTATATAATTTTATATCATTATATAATGCCATTATATTTTATATCTTTATGAATCCCATATTTAAAAATTTGTGCACTTTAAAAACATTTCACCATTGCTCTGAATTTAAACCGTAATATTAAGCACAAAAAATTTCAAAAACTTTATTAAAAATATACTTTATAATGAAGCCTACTGAATGTGAAAGAATAAGTAATTTTTATTTCTTGATCATCATCAAGGGCAAAGAAGGCAAGAAGAAATATTAGTAACAGCAATGTAAACGATTTAAATTTCATTTTAACAAATATACTGTTTAAAAATATGCTTTAAATTACTAACAATTTACTAAAAAATTAACAATGAAAAAATTATAAGGTGAAGAAATATTATTAAAAAGATAAGTTTTTAAATCTTAAAAAGATAAATTATTTTTGTATTATAATATTTTCACATGTTATCACTTAATATAGTTTCATTTAAATTTTACGTAATATTTTTTCAAGATGCATGTTTGCAACCTTTAAAATAAATATGTCAGTTTTGGTAGCTGTAATTGCACGCAGATACATGCGCACGCAAACACACATATTCTTTATTATTAATAGAGATGAGCGACATTAATTAATTTGTGATCATTAAAATTCTTAAACGAAATCAATTGTCGTGAAATAGGGAGCAATTTTTTTAATGAATGCGGTCTGTATTTTGTTGTTCTACATTTAAAGCCCTTCTATCATGTGCATTTGATAGAATGCTTATTTTTACTTTGTATTATATGATTTAAATTTATTCTTTTATGATCAATTTTTCGTTTTAATGTTAACTATCATGATGTACATGGCACATCAGTCCATTTTAATTAAAGACGACATATTTACTTTAACAACAATAATAATATAGATTCTTTGAATTAAACGATGAAGTTTGAAATTACTTTCTTTTTTTCAGTTGGTTCAGTTTTAATTAAAAGATGTGTCTTCATTACTCTAAACAGAAAACTGATGACAACCTTTCGTATTCTTTAAATCAAATTGAAGTCGAATTTCATTCTTCGAATGAAGAACGTTAATTATGAAACGCTGAAGAAAAAAAATGTGCCTTTCAGTGTAATTGCTTCAATCAAAATAAAGGAAACCGGATATTGACAATTTGAACATTTCGCATTGGAGCTTAATTTCAGTTTATTTCAAACAATGCTCGTCTCATTTCAGAATATTCTCGGAAAAATTAATTACTTTTACATTTAAAATATCAAAAACATATGTCAACATTTATTTTGGAAATAATATTTGTAAAAGTACAAAAAAAAAAGCACATCAACGGTTTGAATGCGATTTTATTCTGTTATTTATTTATTTAAAAAAGATTGGAGTATTGTTTAATAAGATCTAGAAAATATTTCTTTAGAAATTTATATTTAAAAAGAATTGAACAAATAATTTATTAATCAAAATCTTTTGGTGCAAATATTTCAGTTTCATATGATTTATAAAATGAAAATCTAAAATGTTGGTAGATAATGGTAGATAATAGAACTGCGTTTTAACAATAGTAAAATTTTATATAGAGCGAGAATCCTAGATTCTGTTCATAAAGACTTTTTTATCATTAATTAAAACTCTTGAATCTTGAGAGTTCGTTAACTATTCTTTAACAAGACCTTTCCTAATAATCAAATCAATGGTAACACATCTGTGTAGTTGGTATAATCTTGATTAATTAAAAAAGTATTTGAAGCTTTTATCTTGGGACACGGCAGTGCCCCCGCCAAGTCGAGAAAAAACAAGCGGCACGGCCGTATCATCCTTTTCTCGAAGCAGTTCAGGCCATTTTCGACCCCCTATAACTTCGTTGTGGATAAAACTAGAAGCCTGAATTTTCAGTAACCAAGCAGGCATTATATAAACACAGTATATTTCAAATTTCATTAAATTTGAACCAGTAGTTTAAGAATTATAACTAGTCAAAGTTTGTGAATTTTGTCACTGACTGACTGACTAACTGACCGATCATCAAAACTCTAAGGCAATTCTAGCAGACATAGAAGCTTCAAATTTAGAATACAATTAGTGTTTAGTGTACAAATCAAGGAAAAACTAAAATATGCGTGAAATAATGGACGGATCGATAAATTTCTGGAAGTTTCGAGTATTATCCATTTTGTCGGTAAATTCGTCGCCAAGTCGCCAAATGGTCGCCAATTTTGTCACCAAGCTCTGGGATCACTGGCTTGGCATCCGACAGCATCCAATACAGATTTCTGTAAAACGGTCTTTCTTATGATGACACTATTTGCGCTTGGAAGCAAAATTACAGGTTTATAACTATATCAAATTTGAAATAATTCAATTTGAAGCTGTGGAAGCTGCAAACGCAATGGGTGACTTTCAAAGAATAAATCTGGTAGAAAAAAAAAGCAAATTGATCTTCAAAGTATGCTTGCAAAACTTAATGCCGATTAAAAAAGAGTCTTCGATAAGATCACAAATAAAATGGGCACAACTGATAATAACGCTGACGTTTTACGCTGTTTTGTGAGTGGAACTGGAAAAAGTTTTTAATAAAAACTCTAAAGTTTGGGTTAAGACGTACGTATTTAAACAAAAAAGTGGCAGTTAGTGCTCCAACAGGAATAGCTGCATTCAATGTGAATGGATTGACTATACATAGACTGTTGCAGCTGCCTGTAGAACACAAGCAAACAGCAAAGTACAAGCCACTTTCTGATGAAATGCTCCAAGTTCTGAGATCAGATTTGAAAGAAATAGTGTTGTTTATCATAGACGAAGTGTCGATGATATCCAATGATACTTTAACATATGCTCATTTACGCTTATCTGAAATATTCGACACAAGCGACGATCAGAATGGGTGGTTTGGAAAAAAAACTTCTTGTAGTTTTCGGAGATCACTTACAGCTTCCGACGGTAAGAGGAAGGTCATCTTTTGAAAAACTATCAACTGCTGAAACTAACAAGTTGTTAGGTTCCCTCAGTATACCGAATCTGTGGATTGAACTGTCCATATACGATGAACTGACAATTAACGTGCGACAGCTCAATGATTCTGACTTTGTTGAAATGCTAAATAGAATACGATTAGGTGTGACTACACAATAAGACCGCGACTTACTTTCGACTAGATTAATAACTCTCAAATCCAATTCAAATGAAAACAGATTAATTGAAATAATTGAACACCTCTCGAAACTTCCTGATGATACCGTTTGCTTATTACCTACAAAAAACATGTGTCAACAATTAAATACTGCAATGTTTAAATCTCTTCCACATCCCGAAATAAAACTTACAGCTGTAGATAGCATATATTGCCCTAGATACCTAACAAAAAGAGCTCGTGAATGCATAAAAAAATATGAAGACGATGCTTCTATGACTGCAGGCCTGGAAGAGAACATAATTATAAAAATAGGAGCAAAAGTCATGTTAAGGCGAAATATTGACGTGAGTCTTGGTTTAGTTAATGGTTCTATCGGTATCGATCAAAGAGTAAAGGTTGATCCTGAAAATACAAAATTAATTAAGAAAATATACATTGCATTTAATAAAGAACATGTTTACGAGCTTAGTCCGGTCAAAACTAAATTTGAAATTATTAATAGAGTTTATGTTCATCGCGAACAGTTTCCCATATGTATAGCCTATGCTGTAATAATGCACAAAAGTCAGGGCCTAAGTCTAAATTATGCACTGATGGATATAGGTTCTGTAGTATTCACATCCGGTCAAGCTTACGTGGCACTTTCGAGAGTTACAAGTCTGGACCACTTGCATCTAATAAATGTTGACTTTGGAAGTATTAAAGCGCAGGAATCTTCAATTTGTGAATACAACAGACTAAGAAGCATTTACCGTCCAGACTTGTCAAAAAAGATTTTTAATATTGATATGGTCACTATAAGATGTTGTTAGGTTAGCTAATTACGTAATAACTTAAGACAGAAGGACCTTTAAGTATGAACTGAATAAATTGACCGACTTGGTATTACATGGATCTCACAACTTTTTACGATAGAAGAACTGAGTTGCGAGACTTGGTATTTTTTACAAGTTATGTTTTTGATGGCATATATTATTTACATATTGGTCGGAACATCCATCTAGTGGGTATATAGCAATAGTAAACTAACTGCGTCCGGTTCGCCCTATGACAAAGAAATATTTTTAATGAATTTTACTTCCCTGAAACAACGACGGAACCTATAGTTGATCACTAACCACGGTTCAACTCCTCCTGTAATAAGCACATCTCATTATCGGTAGTAGGAATTCAATTACACATAATCTCTGTACATCTCTGTTATTTCTCCCCCCCCCCCCCAAGGCAGGAAGAAACAAACACAATGATTAAAAGTTGAATGATCTTTACGCCTTACTAACAATGCCGAGACCTATGGTTGAGCTGTAAAGGTCGTCACAAGCTACGGTTCAATCGCTAGCGTAGGAAGCACGTCTAGTCATCGGTAGGAGGTAACCATTACCACATCATTTCTGCACCCATCAGGGTTGCGAGAAACAATCAAAACGCCGGAAGATTCTCATTCCCATATCTGGGATATACTACTACCCGGAGGGCTGATGTATGGCAATTTTGATGAAGATTAGAGATATATCAGGAATACGTAACGATGGTGAAAACCTCATTATTTAAAAATTTTTTTAGACCTATGCAGCAGTGAATGGAATTTAGAACACATTGCTAAATTCGATGCTATGGCAAAGAAGCTAAACAAGATCAAGTAGTGGAAAAAATAATTATAATATAAAACAAAAATGTTCAAAAGAAGACAGACTAAGAGTTAGTGGTGTGCATTCCGGCAGCCCAGTCCTCACCAATCGAAAGATTCAAGAAGACCTACCTTCATGCAAACACGCAAACTTCACCGACAGTAATCTGTTTTCCAGAACTTTTAAGGAGAGACTATACTAGTGAACAGACGCAATCCAACCAAATAACAGAACAAGGTACGACAGAAGTTCTCATGAGGTTCGAAATGTGGACACCAGAATACCATCTTGACACAGCAACACAAAAAGAAAATACAAAAGACATTCATGCGCAGAAATGGCAAGAAATATAAAAACAAAGAAACAACCATACAAAAAGTTAAAAACAAAACAAGAGTAATAAAAGAGGCGTAACAATAAGTAATAATGTTTATATAATATAGAAATTACAATCCTTGATTCAGAGAAATTTTAATTCTCTTCTAAAATAAACAAAACTTAGCATAAAATGTAATCGAACAATTCTTTTTACTTATTTTTTAGCTTACCCTATAAAGTTACATTTCTAAATTCTTTCGTTTTTTATTTCAGTTATGGTTCATCTTTTACCAACCGATTTAGTGACGCTAGATTTGAACGACGAATCGAATAATAGGATTATTTATCAAGTCTTATCATTGCTTACAACGGTTTATATTTTTTTTTATCAACAATAATATTTTATTTCAATGTTTGCCGTTTATTTTTTTCTTCTTCATTGATGATTCTTTTTTTCCTCGACGTGTTTCAGTTTCAAATTTGATAAGTTACTTTTTTTTTTCCTGTTGTTACTTTGTTTACCATTCATGTTATAAAATTTTATCTTCTGTCTTGCCATATTTTTCTTCGAATAACTTTTTAAATTCAATATAAGTTCGTTACAATTCGATTCGTTTTCTGCTTTTCAATTTAAGACGAAGCCTGGTAGATTTTTTTTAGCTGAGAATTTCTTTTCTTTCGGTATAGGTAAGGAAAAAATATTTTTTTGTAGAAATGAAATTCGAGTTTTAGCCTTTTTTTTAAAGAACAATAGTTCAACCATTTATAAATTTATTGCTATTTATTGACCTATTTATTGTGTATATATTAATGATTTTTATAACTGTGTATTTATTAATATCAAGTGTTTCGTTCAACCTTGGCGCATTCATATTAACTATCCATTTTAAAATATATGAAATAGAAAGCAACAAATATTGAAATCATTATTATGGATATTAGATTTGGTTTGAAATATTCCACGATTTGACTAATTACTTTTCTGTAAAACAGAAAAAAATTGTATTTATTAAGATGCCTTTCTTCTTTTCAGAAAAATTATTAGTTATGATTTTTGTACTCAGTATACGCTGTTTTGATAATATTTTTTGAACCATTATTTGATCAGTTTGGTTTGTCGATAATTTCTATGATGTGAATTAATCTCATTCTTCTTCAAGCTTTTCTTTGTTTGATCTGTTTGATGAAACTATTATTTGTGAAGTCATTTAAACCTATATGAGGATATCATTGCATATTTATATAAATGTCAGGGCCCTTAAATCAATTGAATAAAGGAAATGTTTAAAAATTTCTAAACGAAAACAATTTTTTTTTTTTGCTTTCTTGTGTACGTAATATTGAGAAAATACAGGTGGTTATTATTAAAATTCCATTTTGAAATGGTCATAAAAAGAAAACTAATGGATCAAATGTTATCAAACTTGGTAATAATTTAAAAGAGGTCATGGGAATTTCTTTTCGGTCAAAAATAAGTTCAAAAACTCACCACCAGGGGGAATGGCGCTATATGCAACATTGTTAAGTAAAATAGGACATGAAGGCGTCGGTTTAAAATATGTTTAATCGTTTCTGAAAAGTGTTGCAAATCATGTGCAATGTGTGTTATCTTAAAAGCACAGTTTATGGTGATACTCTAAACAATTTGGCAAAATTGAAAGATGCGATATAGCGACATGTGTGTAACATTCCTCCTGTTATGTTAAGAGCTTCAGTTGAGAATGCGCCAATGCGATTTAATTTGCTTTCAGAAAATGGTGGAGGCCACATTGAACATGCTTTGTAACAATTTCAGAAACGATTAAACACATTTTCATGTTCCATTTTGCTTAACAATAGTGCATACAACGCCTTTTCTCCCTGGTGGTGAGTGTTTGAACTTTTTTTTGGGGGGGGGGGAGGCGAAAAAGAATTCCCATGATCTTCTTTAAACTATTACCAAGTTTGATGACATTTGGTCCAGTAGTTTTCCTCTTATGCCCATTTCAAAGTGGAGCTTTAATTATAACTTGTATACTAATCGTCAAAAAATTTGAACTTCGGATTTCTCCAAGTTTTTTTCCCACTTTAAATTTCCTAATTTAAACTTCCCAGACTTCGAAAAACATATCTTTTTGGAAAATGCCTATCTGTCTGTGATACAGACAACTCAGAAACGCTTTGCCCTAGAGGGATAAAATTTAGTATACGGTCTTTATACCCAATTTGTAGATTTCTATCATATTTTGAGCAAAGTCCGTCTGTTTGTCCGTCAGTTTGAATATAATTCAACACTATAACCGCAAAACGAAGAGTTCTAGATATATAAAATTCGATATACAGAATAGAATAAATCTATAATCGCAGAAAGATTATATAGACATAGAAAGTATAGATGTTGAAGAGTGCAGATAAAAATTTATTTGAAAATTATTATAATTTTAATTTACTTTATATATGAATAGTTCTAGTTTCGGATTTGGAAAGATCTGAAATATAGAAATTCAGCAAAATCTAGAAAGAAAATGTTTTGATAATTACAATATTTTCTGCTAATATATGCGGAATTAGAAATGTAAAAAGAGATTAACAATTTTGCACCAAATGATGGTGAAAATGCTTATAAAGGCATTTTTCAGATTTTGTAACAGAAAAATCACTATAATATAACAAACACGAAAAAGAAAAAAAGTTGTATAAATTATAGAAGAATATCTTCCACCAGATTTAATGGTTTGTAATTATTTGTATATAAACCATGCAAAAGTAAACTAAAATTCAACAAATAGAAATAAAAACAAGAGAGAATAGATTGTTTTCATTAAAATGACTAGAAATTAAAATTTATAAAATAAATACCAACAAGGAAATGGTTATAAATTCTGAAAATAGAATGTTTTTCATTTCTCCGGGTAATTTAGTTATTAATTAATAACTTAATGTTTCATATTATTTGCAAAAGAATTTAAGAGAAACTTTTTAAATATTTGCCTACAGTATTATCAATAATAATAAAAACTGTATGATTCCACTCACTGCTAAAGGTATCTCGGTTTCTTGAGGTTTGACAAACAGACGAAGAATTCAAGTTAAAAAATTTCAGTTGATATTACATGCAAATAAATAAATTGGTAAAGTTAATTCGATTTAAAAGACAACATTTTACCGCTGTACATTACAGGGAACAAACAACAGTCAAGGGAACAAACAGTAATTAGATAGATGTGATACATTTTAGTTCTTAAGTTTTATTATATCTAACTATATTACGCCTCAGTACAACGAACAAAAAATTTTATTTTTAGATGTATTCAAACATATTTAGGTCATTGTTGTTACTTTTAGAAATTTTAAGTGGATTCTTTTGAAGAACTAAGGGGGGAAAATGACATGTCAGAGGCCAAACATTTTTCAGGTCAGTTTTATAAGTAAGAAGTTTTATATGAAAAAAAGAATTAACAATTGATTTACCATTAGAGGACGAAAACTATAACATCTTCTGAAAGAAAATGTAATTTTATTTCCTTGAAGTCAATGTAGATTCACGGAATTCAAGTGCGATGCTCTATATATTTAAAATAATAAGGAAAATCCGAAGAATCAATCCGCAAGCTACAAAAAACGGTCTGATTTCGTCAATTTTTTGCTTCATGTGAAATTTCATGACCTGATTATGATGTTCATCACTCTCCAATTTTCATTGCAAATTATCCACTGATGAATTCTCTACTACATCACACTCCAAACGCTATTTTAAAGTAAATTCTCTACTGATAAAACAACCACAACTACTGTACTGAATTTGTCAATTTTTTTTTATTTGATAACTCGTGATGTCAGAATTATGTCGGTTACTTGTCCTGTCTTATTCTCCACTTTAGAGATACAGTGGACCACAAAATTGAGTATACACCTTAGAAACTTAAAGACTTTTTGCAATTACAAATTAAATATTGCTTTAAGATGATTGAAATTTTTACCTTATATACTTTAGTCTATGCTTTACCGTACTATACTAATAAAAATGGTTGCGTTTATTTATTTTTTACGAAAAAAAATAAAAGATCTGAGACGAGAGGTAAAACAACATCACAAAAATAAGAATACACCTTTATTAATTTCCTTTTAACCCACAAATTAATATTTTGTTGCATAACCTTTTGCTTGAATTACAGCTTGTAATCTTCTGGGCATAGATTCTACTAGTGTTTTAGTGGTTTCAACAGAAATTTTAACCCATTCTTCTCTCAGAACCTTCTTGAGAACTTCCTTGCTTGTGATTTCGTGCTCATGTTTTCCCTAATTGCGACCACAAATTTTCGATGACGTTTAGGTCTGGAGACTGGGCTGGAGTGTGTAATTGCTTCCTGCAATGGTACAGCAAGTATAACTGCACAATCTTCGCTGTATGCTTGGGGTCGTTATCCTGCTGGAATATGAAGCTTGACCCAAGCCCCAACTTACTGGCACTTTTTTTCAAGTTATCATTTAAAATCCCCAAATATACATTTTTGTCCATAATACCATCAATAAAAGCAAGCTCTCCAACTCCTCCAGCCGACATACAGCCCCAAACGAGGACAGATCCACCTCCGAACTTGACTGTCTTGTTTTGGTGTTTTTAGGTGCCAGTGCTTTCCCAGCTTCTCTCCATACTTTAAATCGTCCATCGCTTCCGTAAAAATTAAACTTATCTTCATCAGAAAATATTACAGTGTTCCAGAAAGAAATAGGCTTTAAACGATGTTCTTTGGCGAAAATCACTCTTTTGTCTATTCACATACTTGATGAGTGGCTTTCGTATTGGTGTACGGCCATGAAACCCATAGTGGTGAAGGGTACGTCGAATTGTTTCATCTAAAATCTTTTTCCCGATTGTAGAGGACATCGATAACGGTAGTTTAGAGGCACTCACCCTCGATCTTTCTTTGCTGAGTGAATGATCTTCCTCTTCGCTGTAGTACTCAGTATTTCTTTACGTCCTCTTCCAGGAATATTGGCCACAGATCCAGTTTTTTTATACTTCTGTAGTATTTTTTGGACACAACCATGAGTTACACCAATCAACGAAGCGATTTCTCGAAGAGATTTGCCCTCTTTCGACCATTTTACGACCAATAAACATTCAGATTCAGTAGTTTCTCTACGAGAGCTCATTTTACGATTTTTAATAAGAAAAAATACTATTTAAAAGCGTTGAAGTGCAATAGCACGTGTTATAAGCAGCAGCTACTCCTGAAACTCTTTAAAGAAAATTTGAAATTAAAAAAAGTGGTGGCAAAATTTACAAATATAAGAAGTGTATACTCAATTTTGTGGCATGGTTTTCTATCTTTTCTTCGAATTGCTTAACTTTTTTCGTAATAAACAAGTTAACTATAGAATTGTGTTATTATAGGATGGTAAAGCAGAGGTTAAAGTATCTAGGAT
This sequence comes from Argiope aurantia, assembly GCA_026543865.1. Taxonomy (NCBI): domain Eukaryota; kingdom Metazoa; phylum Arthropoda; class Arachnida; order Araneae; family Araneidae; genus Argiope; species Argiope aurantia. The sequence continues at coordinate 189,447 of JAPMOR010121334.1, read as the reverse complement.
AAAAAAAATTATCTATTTTAAATCAATATTTATTTTGTAATTGGAAGAAGTCTAAAAGTTTTAGAGGTGTATACTCAATTTTGTGGCTCACTGTATATCACAAAATAAAACTTTAATATAATCTTCATCCTCAACAAGCGCTGCGATTTCGCCAATTAATTTCCCTACTTTGCGTGTGTAGCTAACCAATCAGAATGCTCTATGTGTATTGTATGGGTATAAAGTAAAATAGCTCCTTTATTTTTTTGTAATGAGATGTTCATAAAAATTGATAGATATTATTAAATTAATACTTTTTAAAAAGTTGATAAAAAGCTAGTTGCTGAAGGCAGTCTAATTTTATATTTGATTGCGCATCTTAAAGAATAAATGCTTAACGTCATATTGCAACTCAAGTTAAAGTGCAGTTATATGTTAGAAGATCAGAGCAGATATGTTCATTATGTGGATTGTAAAATCAAATAAATTGACTCAATTTAATTAATCAACGACAACCATACGACGACCAAATAACTAAAATCTTAAGAAGATGTTGTAAATGTATTATTCTGTTGACTTTTTTCCATTATTCTTTCAATTAGCGATTGCAAAGATATGCTAAACATTTTATTTTTATAAATAAAAAATAAACAAAGCAATATATGTAAATAGAGAAGAAATAAATAATAATGAATAAAAAATAGAATATATATATATTAATAATAAATAATAAAAAAAATAATGAAGAATATATTAATAATAATAAAGATAATATTAGAATTTGAAAAAATGAAAAATTTTGTGACCTAATTTTTTCCCTCGAAAATTAAGTTACAAACAATGCAAATTAAACAAAATATTCATATTCATAAGAATAATATTATTATTAGAGCTTCCAAAATTACAATTTGAAAAAAATTACAGATTTTGCAATTTTTCTTAAATATTTCACACAAAATTCTATATTATAAATCATACCTAAAGCAGGTTCTAATTCCTTGTTTAACAGCATTGAATTTTTATTTATTTAAACCTAAACATAATTGCAGAGAAACTACATTGATTGAAAACTCTTATTTGCGAAAAATAATAATCTTCATTAGTTAGAATGTTAATCAAAAATTAATGAAAATCTTTCTTCAAGATTCTTTCTCGATATATTGTTACTGAATTTGACCGGCAGACAATTTATTTGCAAATTTACATTAAGCGCGTCAACGCCTTTGGATGATAATCAACTCGACGATTACATTTCAGTCAGTGTAATTGTGAAATCCATTTTATCTTAGAAAAATCCGCTTCTCTAAGAAGATAAATAGCATTTGCATATAAATAACCCAAATAATCAACAATTTACTCATCTCATTTCATTTCAGTTTTCAAGAAAAATCAAAGCAATTTCTCTTACATATTTAAAAGTGAGAAGATCGATGCATTTTTCTTCCACTACAACCGTAATCGAAATCTGGAGATTTCCATACATTTATATTTATTCGCTTTTTTCTCCTAATTTAAGAAAAGTCCTGATGAGATTGATCTTAAATTGAATCAGAAAGCATCCAAAATCTTATTTAGATGATGTAGTTTTCGGTAAGTACTGTCGAGATTTTCTTCGCAGAAAATAAAAAGAAAAATCAATCTAGTTGCTGAAAAGTTAATGGATTTATAGCTTTAAATCGATCGACAAGGACCTAAGAAGATTTTTTTTTTCTTAACCGAGATTTTTGCCATTGAAATATACTTCCATTTCGAGAAAACTTGTTTACTTCAAAATCATTCAGCCATTCATTTTCCTTATCTTTTTTCTATATAGAGATCGTTATTTTTTTTAAAATTTTGTATATATAATGTTTTATTTCATGGTTTGTGAATATAGAATTTTAGAATCGATTTTTCATTTGCTTCCATTATTTAATTTATATCTAATTATTACTTCTATTACTCTATATAATTATTTAATTTTTCATTATTTAAATCTATTAATTCATCTATAGATTTAATTTTTTTAAACTTGTGTATTCCTGATGATAAAACTCTACTTTATAATTTTTCATAATTATTAGATAAATGATTAATTAAATAAAATTTTAATTCCAAATGAATAGCAGTATATGATAGTATATTTGAGAAAAAATTACATACTTGTAAAAACTAGATAAAAAATTAATTACATACTTATAAAAATTAAATTAAAATTAATTACATACTTATAAAAAATAATTGAAAATTACATACTTATAAAAAATAATTGAAAATTAATTACATACTTATA
>JAPMOR010121334.1:128770-187186 GCA_026543865.1 Argiope aurantia | reverse complement strand
ATAAAAAATAATTGAAAATTAATTACATACTTATAAAAAATAATTGATAATTACATACTTATACATTTTTTTTCTTCTAAAAGACAGGAAATCGAATTAAAATTAAAAATTACTTTTCGTGCAATAAAGTAAGTTTAAAAAATATTTTGCTGAAATTTATTATTTTAAAAGTATGATAGAAATTCCAAGAATAGTAACTTTTTCCAAGATAATTTTTTAAGTTTATTTTATCTTCTCGCAAAAACGGAAATGTGCACAGAATGTCATATGGTTTGAAAATAATTTTGAAATAAAAATGATAGCACAAATATTTTCTGCTCTTTCTACCTGTTTGATTTAAATTGTAAAACAGCTTTGTACAGCAAAACACGAAAACAAAAGTAGCAGACATTTTTTTCAAAAGTCGCAGACATTTTTTGTTGATTTAAATGGCAAATCAGTATCTGCTGCATCGGATGCTACAAAATCAGAGTGATTTCTAATAATATCCAGGTTGAATAGTTTGAGATTTATCTGTAGCGGATTTAGGCATTTCTCACTCCTATATAGTGCATAGCCTAATGGCATGTTTTTATAAATGTATCAACTCGGTTTAGGATGTATTTTTAATTTATGTTAATAACTTAATTTGTATTAATTATTTTTATTTTAGAAGCTTTATGGAAATGCTATATTTTTTATTTACTTATTTATTATAATTCAGTATTGCGTGACATTCACACAAATACATATTATTTCAGCAGATGCTCGACATTTAAATACTGTAATAACTATATTTACAAAATGAATCGGTTTGGAAGACGAAAAATAACACTTGACAAACCATTAATATTATCATAATACTTTATAATTAATCGATTTTGTATTTTTCTCTGGAAAATAGGCTATTAACATCGTTTTATTCAATTTTCCTGTCCGTCTTAGCCCAGCGGCACTAGGCAACTATTTTGTTGCATTTCCGCATTTTTGTGTGAAGGCAAAGCATTCTTCATTCTGGGGATACATACAAAATACTATGCATTATAAGATATGCACATATAAAATTATCAGCAATTAAGGTGTTAAAAATTTAAATTGCAAAAAGTACCCTTAAATGAAATATATATAATGTTTTGTGCTTTTATTTAATTAATAGATATTCAGACAAATAATTCAGAGTCATATTTTGTAGAAAAAAAGGTTTCACTACAGAGAACGTCTACACATTGTATATAACCTGATATCAAGTAATGTGTCCCAATCATACAGGGACAAACGGGAGCAATAACTGTCCGAATAAAAGAACTACCTATGGCGATTCCTTTCATGACACGGCAAGAGAACCCAAATTATCCTTTGTTCAAAAGTTTTCATTTATATATCGTTACGCATCTGGATTATTTCTTCCTTGAGCAGTTAGTCTCACAGTAAAGAAATGGGATTTACATGCATTTTAATGGATGTTGAATAAATGCCAGGTTAATAAACCTCAGCCTTGGCGACAAAATTGGCGATTATTCGGTGAGAAAAGTGAAAGTTCTAGAAAATACAAGAATGACGGAAATCCTGTCATGGAAACTAAATAACGCGAGACAATTAAAGCGAGTGAGTTGAGTGAACTTTTTCTTTAGATAGCTTATCATAGAGTAAGCTCTCTAATTATTTGTTGCTCAGTTATTTGCTATCTGCTAAAATGAGAGTTTGCAAAAGAATTGGTTTTCAATATTTATAAATATTTATTAAAAATCACTATATAGCAAAAATTAAAAATAGAGATTAATTAAATAAAAAAAACAACTTTTCAGTTGAATACTAAAAACATGTTTTGGATTATTTTTATAAAATTAATTTTTGGTATCATTTCTAAAGTTCAGTTTTCATGATTCCAACAACTCGAGAGTTGGTGCTAAATTTTAGAAAATTAAACTTAAATAATTACATAAAGAATCATTTATCCATTCCAAATAAATTGAAATATTTCTTGAACATCCAAGTAGATTATAAAGATATTTACTGTAGTTTACCACTAAGAAAATGTATTATTTGGTGAAACTTCGTGTAAGTCGAAAATTTTATAAATACAAACTTCTCCGAAATCTATTCTAAATTTTCTATTTATTGAAATAGAGAGACCTTTGTAGCCTATGCACTTTATCATAAATATTTTATATGTTTTGAGATTTCATCGCCTTAAAGAAAAAAATCTTGTAAATATCATTTGGTTAAAGATGCATATTTTATAAATGTACAAAATGGTTTTTTATATATATAGTTAAAATCTTTTGGAATCTGTTTTTGGAAAAAACATACTTACAGGGATAAAATATTCAAAATTGCTCTTTTGACCTTTTCGTTACTTCGTTATCGAATATGTTTTTCTCATAACTTTGAAGTAAAAGGTATCGAAATCCTTTCAAGATGTTACATAACATTTTGTTTGTGCTATGCAAAGAAGAAAATACCTTTTAAACTTTGTGTACCTAAATCAAATAACTTCTTCAATATAAAAATATTGTGAATCTCCTGCCACTCTTGGGGAAAACTTAAAAAAATGTAATATTCAATTGATGAATTGAATGTTTTATTACTCTCGGATAAGCTCAAAATATTTTAAATTGCTTTTAGAAGTCTTTCTACGGTACTGCTATATAGAAATACGGATGCAGTTAAGTTTATTTCTTAAAATTGATCTTTCTAATAAAGGATTCAATTTACATGGCATCATAGTTACATGTTTCGTCTGTCATCTAACTACACAAATACCATTGCACATAATTTTTTTAGTCAAAAAGACTTTTTTTTCTTGGCGTTTTTACATTTTGTGACTGTGATTCTGGCATTAAACAATTAAGAGCCGTTCTTTGATTATTCACGAATTTTGCATTTGTTTCTAAGAATTTTTTTTAATCAAACGAATGAGGATATAGATAAATGCCGTCAACAATCGTTGCTTTAATAGTGGCGAGAAATTGTACAAATATCAATTTATTGATATTTGTACTAAAAAAAAACGTACATAATTAAGACATGTAGGAAGAAAGTCATATTGTTGCTTTTGAGGAAAGCAAAAAATTCCGAATCAATCGATAATTACTCAGATGGAATGGTCTCCCCTAAGCTTTCTCGCATACTCTCTAATAAAGGTGTTATACCAGAGAACACTTTGCATGGCATAGGCGTACAATAGTTACCAAATATTAACCCTTGGTACAATAGTTATCTTGACGTAAATTTAGCATTTTTACTAAATATATCGTGTCAATCTTCGCGAATTTTTTGAATTCTTAGAATATGGTAAATAGTACCCGAAAATCGAATTTGTGTTTTAGATACGTATTTTCCAAACGATTCAAAGAAAAACTTGTAACAAAATTACACTTCTAGTCACAAAATCCCAAATCAAATTTGATATGTTTAAACCACTATGTTTTTGAATTATCGCAATTACATGCTTCTGAAAGTACAGATCGACAGATGTTTAACCCTTTGTTGAATTTGCCTCAATGATTGACAGGTATCTTTTTTTATGAATGTTAAATCAGTATATTTCATCTATCTAGCTCTCTTCGTTTTGTAATTATCGTTTAAAAAAAACAACCTTTATATTCTTTTTTATGTATCCAAGTTTTTATTTTATTTCAAATGAATGCGAACTTAAAAGACTTAGATATGTATTTTGAAACAACATAATCATATATTAGCACTTGTTCAAACTAAATAAATCTTTCAAATTAAATATATGAAGAAAATGTAAAGATAATTAGATCAGAAACCAATTTGAATTTATAGATCCTATGTTGTCTTAAGTGAACTGTAATTAATATTTCGAAAATCGTCCAATAGGTGTACAATTCAAGGAAGTCAACATTTTTATAAAGTAGTCGCTCTGCTAAAATATAAGCAGGTTATGTGCACATCGTACCGATTTATGAGCAAAACTTTATCAGTTCTGGTACCAATTGTACCAGAATTTATCACATGAAAGAATTCCAATAACGCGATAACCAACGACAGGAAAAAAAAAAGACTCAAGTTTTATTTCTGTTAGGTTTTATTAGTGCTATTAAATTTTAAGACGTATTTCTTAATCAATTCTTCACTGCAAAAATAATAAGGATTTAAAAGATTTAGATATGAATTTTGAGACTAAATAATTTATATACTAGCACTTGTGCAAACTAAAAACATCTTTCGAATTAAATATATGAAGAAAATCTAAAGGGAATTAGGTAGGGAATCAATCATGAATTTATAGATTCTATGTTCTCAATATTGAACTGTAACTAATGTTATGAAAATATTCCGGTGGGTGTAAGTGAAAGGAATTCAATAAGTTCATAAAGTACTTGCCTCTTGCATCCGGCTTTGCTAGAGTATAAGCAGTTTAAATGCAAAATTTTACCAATTAGTGAGCAAAATTGTACCAGCTCTGGTACCAACGGTACCCATTAGCGAGCGAAATTGTACCAGCTCTGGTACCAACGGTAGTGAGCAAGATTCTATCAGCTCTGGTACCAACTGCACCCATTAAGGAGCAAGATTCTATCAGCTCTGGTACCAACATTTCCCATTAATGAGCAAAATTGTATCAGCTCTGGTACCAACTGTACCAATTTATGAGCAAAATTGTATCAGTCCTGGTACCAATTGCACCAAAATTCATCATATGAAAGAATTCTGATAAGGCGATAACCAGCTACAGTAAAAACGAATTCTCGAATTTTGCATCTGTAATACTTTATCACCGCTATTAAATTTTGATTCATGCATTTGTTAATCAATTTTTCCCTGCTAAAGTGCTTCTAGTTTCTCAAGAAAAACACAAATAATTTTTTTTAGCAAATCAATAATTAAAAACGCTAAGACAGATAAAGAAGTACTAAAAGTCTAAAAGAACAATCGTTTGGCTACAACGCCAACTGTGTGACTGAGAGAAAATAAATACTTTTATGTATTTCTCTTAAAAATACGCCATCGGAGATGCCGGTAATAAATGGAGATTCATAAAGCCATTCTTTCAAAACAAATATGCGCAATTATTTTCTAGAAGCAATCACCGCTTCTGGAAAAGCCGGTGCATATTTACTTGAGGGAGATTTATTTATTACTCTCGCTTTTCCAGAACATGGAGCTCCAAGATAATAAAGGAAGTATGCGGTCGTTGTAAAAGGAGAGATGAAAAGTGGAACCGCTTCATTTCTGCATATTTCCATGCTGACAACTAACATATTTTAATCTAATTTTTCAAAGCACAGCAAGAGATGTTAATTGAATCCTATTAATTATATAATAAAAAGGAGCCCGGATCCAATATATGAGATAATTCTTTGTAAGCGGATAAATATGCACATTGCTCACGAACTGAATTAAGCACACTATATTTATCCTTAAACTATTGATTTAATCAGTGCAGTAACTTTTGCTTATCATTCAATATTTAAAAACCAAGTTTGATTCTGTTTACAGGATGTTGGTGCCTATATTTAAATGTTCGTCTTCTAATTCCTGGAAACAAAGAACCAGCGGAAAGTTTATAAACGATTGCTTTATCCTTTTGCGGCGAATGCTTTATTCTAAGCGACAAGAGATGCTTCGCTTTGTTTTCAAGTCTTTTGCGTTGAGATAGAGTGGTTTATTAAAAGAACTTTTGATTCGTTGGAAAGTTAGATCTCAAAGATTGTGGAGTGTGGTTCAAACCTGGGAGTTTATTTTACTGGGGCACTTAATTCTGGAAAGGATTCATAACCTTTGAAGCTATTTATCTTTCATCTGTTTATTTTGATTTCCTTCTTATTAAATGCACGTATTCAATTTATTAAAATACCCAGACGCTGCATTTTTATATATTTTACTTATTGAGTGCATTATAAAGTGTATAGGTAAGTATTTATATAGTAAGCAATTTTAAAAAAAATACAGTACATTCCCCAGTATTCGCCTAATGTAGCGGAAGGGCAGTCCGGATATTAAAAAAGCTGAATAAGCTGGAATTCTACGAAATCTTTTCTTTGTCCACCAGTATCAGAAGACAATTTTTTTATACCAACCGTTACAATACGTATTTTCTCCTTATTGATTACTAAGCTCTACATTTATCTCGAGCCACATAGCATGTGGACGCAGCCTCGGTTTGGTGAATCAACGTGTCTACAATGCGCCGGTTAAGTGTCGAATTAAAATAGAAGGCTCTGTACTGGTAGTTTATATATGCGTATATACAGCACTGCAAGAATTTATTAGAGAAAAGTAAGTTAAAGGTATAAATTGTTCACATTTTAACATTAATTCTGTTCTCTTCACTGTGGTATACTTAACAAGAACACTAAGCATACCCAAAGAACAATTTATGAATCCTGTTGTTATAATCAGAAACAACAGCAAAAATTGAAGACCGTTGCACCCTGATGAAACAATGAACAACGTGCAGAAAACTGCTCTGTTCTTGTCACAATTTGTATTTTGCACACGTCACATAGGCGGAGGATCGTAGCAGACGGCCGCTTCCAATGCCTTGGCAAGGTTGGCAACGCAACGCCTCTCCTTCCTCAATGAATTACTATACAGAAATGCATGCACATAATGCACACATAAATGCATGTGATAAAATAGATAAAATACACATAAATGCATTTTAGCATGACATTTCAATACATAACTGCATGTGAATTCATTTAAAAATTTGGAAAATTACTTTGAAGTAGAAATACAGCATATCAATACCATTGTCTTCGGCGACTATTTGAGAAATTGTGCTGATGTACTTTGCAACTGTATGCACGTTTTAAAAAGTGTGTTTTAGTCAAATTTATTAAGATAACAAATATTAGATTTCTAATGCAGGGCTGTTAGATAGCCAATATGAATTAAATTTATTGAATGGTTTGAGGAATTAGTTCCATGAGCGTGGATGTGAAATGCACGTTGTTTTAATGTACTTTAAATTGCACTGACATTAGCAGATGAAAAGTATTCCTGGTTTTACACTATTTATGAAATGTACTTTAAATCGCACTGACATTAGCAGATGAAAAATATCCCTGGCTTTACACTATTTATGAAAAGTCGAATATTTTATTCTTCTATTATATGAAGAAAGAACACTACAGTTGCAGATAATATATCTTAAATCAGTTTTATGTATAGCATTTCTAAAATAATAATCCAAAAAAGATTTTATGTCAGTGGAAATTCCTGTAGGGTGGGAATTCTCTAGATACGGTCACAGTTACAGCCTTAGCCAGCTGTTAAAGCAAGCATTCAAGTCTCGGCATGATACAATCATTCATGTGTTTAGATTTCCTGTAGCGTATTAATTTGGAATCTGTCATTAACTGAGTACGATTTGCCTGAACTGAATTGATCAGCGCTGCATATGCTACAGATGTATTCCGCATATATTAAATTCATAGTGCAGGCTCAGTTGCATGGAATATTGGAGATTTTACAACAAAAAGTCATGAATAATGCTCGAAAGTTTCGAATATTACTTATAAACATCAAATTTTAAAATATTTTGATGCAATGCAATAAATACACCACGTTTGAAAGCATGGGAACTTTTCAAATTTGGTATTCAATTGGTATTTTTCACTGGAAGAGACAAATCAGAAATTGAGGAAAATAGGATGCGACAAATACTCACTTGTTTGTGTTTTCTGTAACTATTTCTTTAATATTAGATTCAAAACAAAGAATTCATACTTTAACCAAAAAGAAATCACACCAAAAAGAAAGTAAAATATACCAAAACCTTTTAAACTTTTAAACCAACATGAATTTTTTTTTGCTGTTCATTGAAATTTGAATAATATCTATTATAATATTTTTTATAATCAATTATAATATATTTCGGTAATACCATATCATATCTGGTATCTAAAACAAAATATATGCTAGAAAAATCATCTAGAATTATATTAAACAAAAATTCTTTTAATTATATTAAACAAAATTATATTAAACATCTTTTAATTATATTAAACAAAAATTTTAAATAACATGAAGTTTAAACTATAACGATGCAAAAATATCTAAAATAGCCAAAATAATGCAAGAAATACATATAATTATTATATTGAAAATTTTGTTGAAACTTCTCATTTCGAAAACATTATTTATGGGTATCATTTATTTAATTTCATTTAAAAACTTTTTCACTTTTGAATAAAATACGACTATATGAAAACATCTAAAATGCAGCCTTGTAGCATTATATTAAATTTCAGTTTATAGAATATTAAAAATATTAATTAAAATTTATATAAGATTAATAAATAATATAAACTTTACAATATGATTAACAATACAAATACAATATAAATTTCAATGTTAGAAATATAATGTTAAGAACAGAAGAAAATTTCTAAAAAATAATTTTATAAAATGTTTTAAGGTTTCTAAATATATTTTATTTAATTCGTTAGCGTCAGTGTCTTCATTGAAATACCAGGTGACATTTTAATTCTAAGGATAAGTCGTTCACATCTCATGGTTTTATTTTCATTTTATCTAATAAATCTCAAACTCCTAAACAGATTTCAACAGACGTATACCATTAGCCGGATTTTGAAATCAAAGTGTGGTCATTAAATTTTTTTCCCTTTGATTAATTTTTGAAGTAACTCAAGGTAATCGAAAATAATTTTTATTTTTTGATAATTTACTATGCTCAAAAAAAATCTTTTAATAAATATAAAATGTTCTTAAAATAATCATTGCCAAATTTCTAATTTTTTAAAAATCTTTTAGAAACAAAAATTTATTTCACAATAAACTTAATCTCAGTGTTTTTATAAACATGTATTTAAAAAATAATGAAATTATATTTTAAAATAATTTGAAAGTAAAGAGATCATCATTAGTATGGATGTAGCAGAAACCAGGCTACTAATTTTATTAATACTACCAATAATTTTAATAAATTTTCCAAAACTAATTTTAGGCTTAATATTGGACGCTATTCAAACACGAATTTGATTCAAATGCTATTCTAAATTCAAATGACCTTTGAAATAAGCATCCGCCTTCGACATTTGACGGTCAATTCAGAATTGTCTAATGTGTAAATGTCAGAAGTTAGTGACTGCACACCTACTTCTGGGAAAGTTTAGCGCTCTCTTGGATAATTACCTGAAAGGCCTTAATTAGGGATTGACTTTTCTCAACTTGTTGGACTTCCAAATGCTATTCATTGATTAATAGAACTTTTACCCTCTTTTTGTATAATTTACTTTAGTTTGTTTCATGTTTGTAAATGTGTAGTTTACTTTAACTTGTTTCATGTTTGTAAAGAATTTTTTATTATCGAATTTGTATTCACTTTCAGTTATGTTAAAGTTCTGAAATTTTATTTACTAAGGTATTAGAAAAGATAATAGAACAAATAGATAAATGATAGTACAAGTGATAGATTCAATTGCAATAAATTTTATCTCAAGACTGAGTCAAATAAGTTGACTGCATTTTTTGAATAAGAATATTGAAGATTATGTAGATGTGTTTTAAAAAATAACAAATGCTTTTCATAGATAGTTTTAGTTAAAAATTAAAGAGAAAAAAAAAGAATCACAAAATGCGTTTGGGTAACATATGTAGGACGGCGTCTAGGGGTATAAAGTGAATTTTTTGTAAAAAAGATATATCTGAAGTAACAAATAATTTATTAAGACTACATATAATTAAAATATTTCAATATTTACAGAAATAGGATAAGATTTAATTAGAAGTAGGGTTCATCTGAGATAGAGACGCCAAACATGGCCAAGCCTAAAAACAGTACGTAAAGGGGGCACGTAAACAACGTCGGATCTAACTCGTCCATCGCCACCGGAAGAATGGAGTGTTACTGCCTTAGGAGCCTACCAGGCGCCCTGACGTCACACTAGCGCGAGTCTCTCTCATTGGATGTCAAAACCCAGCCAGATCCGACTTGACATGATTGGCGTCGTCATCTCTTACAATCGAAACCAACTAAATACTTCAATTAATCACCATCCCTGAAACAGATTTACAGCCGATATCATTTCCTACATATATGATAAAGGAAACCAATTTGTGTTTTTTCGAGGGACATTATTGTAAAACAATACAATGCCTCTTTTTTTTGTGATATCACATGATTTTTCCCCATCATATTATGGATATAAATATCTAAACTAAACACCTTTGGTAATCAGTTGTTCGAACTTTATCAATATCTTTAAAATAAATTGTAAACAAAAATAATTATTGCTACCATTCATAAATACTGAAGCAATTGCTCCAATTTCTTTTTATTTCCTGTGAAATATGTCACCTATGGTCATATGAATTACATAACAAACAAATGTTCCTCTTCTTTCATTCACTGTCTGTTTAAAAGCATTAATTGGTTGAATTACTTCTATCATTTAAAAAAAAATTACTGTTTAAAAGATTTTTTATTTAATTGTTTAGAAAATTTCTCATATTCAAAACAAAAATCGAATCAGTTCTGGCTATCCTATATCCCATTACTTGTAAAAGGAAGGAAAAAAACCCCACGAGAATAAGAAATAGTCTGAAAAAATAATTCCCACCACAACAGTTCTGTCAGAGGCATTATTTTAGAAGGATAAAAACTAATACTTTTGATACAGACACTCTCTCTTGTAGATTTACTTTCAACAGTTCTTCCTAAATCGGTTTTTAAAACTGTCTATCCCCCTTTTTATTCTCTCAGTTTCTTTTCTTTATTAATTTTTTTTCGGCAGTAGTAAATCCAGGGATTAGTACGAATGAGGATTTATATTTCGCAAGCGTTATTTTCAGAGGATTTTAAAATATCAGTTAAAAACAAATAAATAAAAGATTGAAATAAAAGATTATTGCAATTAGGATTGTTAGATATGAAATGACCGACTTTTATTTGTCGCTTTTTATTTGCATAACGAATCAGTTTTTCTGGCATTGAAATTAATAATATGGAATGCATAACTATTTGAAATTTCATATACAGTGGATAAAAAAAAGTATTGGCAATTGCCTATAAATGATGATATTTACTAACAAAGCATGTTTACAAATTTTATTTTAACATAGCGATGACAGAAGGAGAAAAGACAAACAAATATAACGAAAGTTTCATTTAAATATTTTTTTAGTCAAAATCTACGAGAAAATCCGAAATTTACATGATAAAAAAAGTATTGGCAAAATTATGAAATTGACAAAATTATGAGCGAAAACAAAATCAGTATATGTTTAGTACTTTGTATGCATACCTTCTGCATCTATAACAGCTTGTAATCTATTTCTCAGAGGAAACTAAGGTCTTTTTTGTACTGTTGGGAATTTTGTGCCACTCTTGCAAGAGTAAACGTTTGAGGTCGTCTTTACTTGAAATTTTATATTTCTTGATTTCTAGATCCAGCAGGTGCCATAAATTTTCAATTGGATTGATATCAGGCGATTGAGGTGGGGTTTTTAACTGGCGAGGAGCATTGCAGAGCAGCCATTCACGGGTGAGATTCGCCGTATGCTTGGGGTCATTGTCTTGTTGAAAAACGAATGATGTTCCCAAGCCAAGATTTTGGGCACTGATTTTTAAGTTATGGCGCAAAATGTCAATGTATGTACGTGCTGTCATAATACCATCAATAAAATACATGTTGCCAACTCCATTAGCTGTCATACAGTCCCAAACTGAGACGCTGCCTCCACCATGTTTTACAGTAGCAGTTAAATGTTGCTCTTCCAATTCAGTATTTGGCCTCCTCCACACATATCGTCGTCCATCACTGCCGAAAATGTTCAACTTTGAATCGTCGGAAAAAATAACTGTGTTTCAAAACTCTTCGGATAAATCAACGTGGGGTTTTGCGAAATCTAACCTCTTTCTCCTATTTATTTGCGAGATGAATGGTTTCTTTCTAGCTGCCCTTCCATAATAACGTCCCTCGTGTAAAACATTCCGTACAGTCTGTACGCTGAAAGCCTTTTGAGAAGTGAAAGCAACATCTCTAGCTATCTGAGGTGCACTTATTTTAGGGTTTTTCTTAACCTTGTTAATAATGGCACGTTTTTCTCTTGTAGAAAATATTCGAGGTCGTCCACTTCTAGTCTTATTTGCCTTTGATCCTGTTTCCTTGAACTTTTTTACAACACTTCTGACAGTAAATGAACTTATATTCAACTGCACTCCTATAACACGATAAGTTAAACCTTCATTCTAGTGTTCTGTTTTTAACACTAATGTCCAACTCCTTCGATTTCGAAGTCATTTTACTGCAGTCATCGCAAAATAATGCATAGACACTTTTGGAGTAGTTTTGCAGACTTTATACCGGTAGAGTTTCTTATCAGTCGAAACACGTGACATCAATGTAACAAAATTTGCATACCAGTTAAAACTTTGCCAATATTTTTTTGACATGCAAATTTTCGATTTTGAAAGAAAAAATCGCAGAAAATGCAAATTAAAATAAAAGTTTTACTATTTTTATATATCTAAGATGTCTTGTATTTAATTACGACAGCTAAAATTGCATAACATTATTTATTTGTCAATATGAATAAATTAAGGCAATTGCCAATACTTTTTTTACCCACTGTATGCTACTTTATACGATTAAAAATATGAATTTATAGAAAATCAAATTTAAGTTTTAAATGAAAATTAAAAATGAATTAAATATCGAGTTACAAATAATAATTAAAAATAAATTACCGAATTACAAATAATAATGAAAAATTAAATGATAAAATTAAAATAATTAAATTGAATGAATTTTGCTATTTTTCAGAATATTTTTGAAATAAATCATTTTAATACTAATTCCTGAAATTAAATGCTGTAAGGAACAAAATTAAATCTCAATTCTGCGGACTGCATCTACCAGATGCCGGGTACTGTTGCAAATAATTCAACTCTTAAAATAATAATTCAATTGGAAATAATTAACTCTTAACAATAAACTCTTGGAAATAATTCAATAATCTTCAACTAGTAAAATAAAGCATATTTATTCAAAACAACCGCCGAGCCTACACATGTGATTACTCCGTTTTATTTACAAGTACATAATGATGTTACTCAGCAATGTCACAGTTACAGTTATACAAACATGGTGGCATGCAGCGCCACTCACTTACAAAAAGTATTTTTCTTCATAACAAATGCTTATGCATAACTAACTTTAACAGCAAAAAATTTAATAGGCGAGTAAAATTGAAAAATATCAAAATTGGTATATATATAATATATATTGAATGGAAGAATAATATTATACTTTAAAAAACAAAGCAATCTGAAAATAGAATGAAATTTTCAAGAATTCTTTTGGGATAAATATTAAAAATGTTTTTAAAGAACTAATTCCAGAATACCTAACAAGAAGTACGCTACAGTTAATTTTCCAATGAAAAGTATAAAATTAAGATGCTTCACCAAATTTACCATCGACGATTAGCAAAATTCAATCAGAGATTGAGTGGTTACTGTAAACAAATAAAATGAGCGAAGAAAATTCTTTAACTATTTGCCGAAACTAAATAGTTAAATGCAGGTAAAGCAAGTAGGGAAATGTATACAGGAAATGATTCTGAGAAAATTTAAAAGTAGGGAGGATATACTAAACAATTCAATTTTATATCGAAAAATATAGGCGGAATATTTTTTATTAAACCCAGAAAGTGTTATATGGCCTATAATTGTAGTTAAAAGTTATTAAAGATACAATGGTAGTAAGATGAATTTCTAACGAAGTATTGAAGCACATAGTTTTCAAAATGCATTCTTCACTAACGAGTCTCAAATATTCACATTTTTAGTTGAAATTCATTGTTCGTGACATCATGTATAACTGTTGTTTATTGAAAAGTACGTGGCTAGAAAATATCAGCTTGTTGAATCTTTCTCGGATTAGGAAATTCATTTTCTATGAAAACTTATAATAGCTTATCAACCTAATATAATTGTAGGATTACATGGCTGTCAAAATTTGAAACTTAAAAATATTTTGCTGAAGACCAAATTACATAAATGTTTAAATGAAGATTTTAGCGTGCATTAATTCTTATAAACCAGCAGGTCGCCACAGATGGCTAGTAGAATTATAAATATGCATGCATGTATGTATTTAATAGCATAAAAATAAATCTTAATTTTTAGCATCATGCATTTTCATCAAAAATAACAAATGAATTTGATGAAAATAGATTATTTTATGTGCATATATGTTTCAGTTTCATGTAACATTTAATTTTTACTAAAAATTAGTTTTTTAAAATTATTTTTTACACTTTAAAGTCTTTACTTCATAATTCATTATAATAAAGAATTTTGCTGTAAATTAATTCTTAAATTAACAATCAGTTAATATCACACGTGTGGAATCAAAATTTAATGGAATTTAACGAATGGCTGATAATTAAATTCTAGAAATTTTTAAAATAGTATATTGCAATCGAAAACATTTGTATAGAACCTTTCAAGACTAACATATGGTTGCAAGAAAAAGTGTTGATTACATAATTTCATCTTTAAAAACAAGACAAGTTAGATAAAAGTGTTTAAGAAATCAAACAAATTTGCTTAAATATAAATAATCGTATTAAAATAATAATAAAGCATCTTTTTATTTTCTATATATTCCTCGAAGCTATTTTTCACGACTCTTAATTAATTGTCACAAAAGTATCCACCTCTTTCGAATCTCCAAGTTTCTGACACTTTTGCCTTCATATAAACTATCTAGGACAAATTCTTCATAATATTTTCTTGTTTGTTTCTAATCAGTTCCTGGACAATTCTTTGCTACTTTCAAGAGATTTGATTGATCGCTCATTTGGGAGAATCAAATCACTTTCTGCTCCTTCTGGTAGGAAGCGATTAACCGAAATCTTCTAACTTTCATGCTTCGAACAACAAAGAAAACTTCAATATTGGCTTAATAGACTGTTGAAATTCTAGATGACTTCGTACTAGAATTTTAAGCATGTCACTGTAATTATAATAAAGATTTTGATGTCGGAAAATAAGAAAAAATAAATTTAATGAAAATAATTTTAAAAAATATACTTGATTATTGTCTTATAATGTAGATTTTTATTTAAATTTTCATTTTTTAAGCTTTCAACTTATACTTCTTTTTTATAAACATTATGGAATCAGAAGACATTTTTCGAATTAATCACCAGGTGGCGCCGCTGGTATCAAATCAGGAATTAATTTAATTATTTGATTAACTTATGTTGTGAAAACACTAAAATAATATATTATCATCGAAACTAAAGTGCATATCGTTACAGAATTTGAGAGATTCTATTGAAAAATTTCGTCTTTACAAATATGACAAAGAAAAGTTAAATAAAAATGTTTAGTTTTTTATGGATTTCATAGGCAATTGTGGTCGTTTTTATACTTTTTCCAATAGATGCTTGAAAGTATTAATTTGGTAAAAGAATGAATTGAATATGACAGTATTTAAAAAATAATTGGTACAATTCATTTATCTCTATGTTTTATTGTAAAAGTGATTTGTTTGTACATGCAGGATAAATTCTTAAATTCTGTAAACGACCTTACATAATTGGCATAATTTCACAATTTGAACTTTCCATTATACTTACAGTCGCCAACATTGCTGCGGCTTGAGAAATGCTTTAAAGTTTGTAAATTTACTTGTGGGGAACCCTGCCTAAGTTTTTATTCTGAACACGAGCAGTTGCTAACTTTGAAATGGCATGGAGAATAATTGGAAGTTTGTAATCATTCAGGATACAAACTTCTAAGTATTCTCAGCCATTCAGGATACTCTGCACAGTTTTCTAATTTGAACTTTCTATTACACTTTCAATTAGCTAACATTCATTTGGTGAGAAGATCACATTTGAGATTCCAATGTCAATTTAATCTGATAAAAAATTACAAGAACGCCTCAAAATTATATTCGAATAGCTTCATGATGGCTCTGAAAACTAAGAAATAAACTTGTCATTATCATAACAGAAAATAAGAATAAACCTCTCATGAATCAGTCATCATTAAAAATGATACCAATTTTCTATAAATATATCTGAAATTTTCTAGTATAAAATATCTACTCATAAAATCATGATTTACAACAAGTTTAATAGTTCAAATGTAATCAAAATTAGAGCTGTATTCTCCCATGAACTCTAAAAATATTACATTGAAATGACGCTGATGTTGAAATAAACGTAAGTGGAACGTTGCATGGGTTTTATTGATTATGAGTCAAACGGTTTAAAACAAACCTGTTAACTGTTTCATTCCGAAATATTTTGTCACATCCAGTTAACAGGTTAAAAACAACAAAACTTTTTGAATATACAGTTTTTTTCAAAGTCAAATACTCTTTTCCGATAAGATGAAAAAAATTATATATACTTCCCACTAAACCGACTAATTTTTTTTCTTTATGGTGGAATGCATCATTCAAAATCTTTACAAAGACCTATAAAAGCCTGAATATAAATTCAAATATTAAACTTTCAAGGCGAACATTTTATTTAAATAAATATTATTGTAGCTGGAACTAGAACTAAACTCTTTCGGAATTTGTGCATATTTTTGAGAAAACCTATGTATATTCTTTTTAATATTTCAGAAGATAGTTGTCTTTTTTTGAAAAATAAGCTTTTGTCAATACTACATTGTTTCACTCTCAAGAAATTTAGAATTTTATTTATTTATAAATTCTTAAAATAGAATAGATTTTCTTTATTTTTTAAACAATTTTATCTTATTTGAAATTTAAAGAAACGCATTTATACATATATATTACTTGAAAACAATTTAATAAACAAAAGGAAATGCAGACAAAGAAATACAACATATTAAACTTCTTACTCAAGAATTTCGATGCTAAACATTTTGTTTTTGATATTTGTTTGAAACGCCTCCCGATTTTTAATCAAATGCTTTACTGCATTTAATTCATTTCGTGTTCTTTATTTAATCTGTCTTTTAATAAAATATTTGAATAAAACTATTTCACTCCATCCATGGCATTGGTTAGACATTTAATTAAGCGTTAATATTCTTGCATAAATAATAATGAATTGAAAAGCGAAAAGGAATTGATTTTATTTATTTCTTTGGATTAGATTTTGTTGCAAGAAATATTTTGTTGCACAGTATTAAACAGACGATTGGTCAATAACATTAAATAAAAATTGATAGCGAAAAATTTAGTATGGATTTAATTTCAATATAAAACGAATTTCTTGTTATACTATATTAAGAAATTTTTTTTATTTTTAACCAGAATTAATTTAACAAATTAATTTTTGTGTAAAATATCGCCATTTTTCTAAACATGGGTAGAAAAAAACCTAAACAATCGCTTTGATGTTTCTGACTTTCTTGCTTATGGAATATATAAACAAGAAGTGTAGTAATCACTAAAAAATTCCTTTTTGTGATTTTGACGAATCTCCACAAGACAGAAAAGTACATATTTTTGGAATTAAAAGCGGACCTGGAGATTTCTGTTAATGAGACAAACTCCAAAACGCACTGAACTAATTGGATGAAATTTGATAAATGGTCTTCACATCACTTTCATAGATTTCTATGAACGAAATCCATTTTTCAGGTAGTTTATATTGCCGTATTGAAGAAAGACAGTCGAATCTCCATGGCCGAATGGTCATGGCACTGGTCTCATAATCAAGAGACCTTAAGTTCGAATCTCGCTAGAGACAATGCGATTCGTAATATTTGATTTTATGTTTTCATTTATTTCATTTTCCAGAAGATACTGGACATTTCTTTAGTTTACCAGACAAGTGTTCTGGACTTTTCTTACTGTCTCCAGAAAAGTATTCTGGAACTTTCCCTGCTAGTATAAAAGCAGAAGATTTGTCAGTCACTGTGTTCTCAGTTCTGAGTTGAGTTAATAAATTGGTTTAGCTCTACTTCTTGTATGCGTCATTGAGTTCCACGCTAAAGAACCTACGTGACAATATGTCTGAAAGCAAGTGAATGCAACTACAAAACGTTAATCGATAAAATTTAGCACATAGTTTTAGCATCTAAAGTGTTAATCTATGTCAAAATTTGCACTAAGTCAAATATTGTACTATCCTGTACATTTCCATGAACATAAATGTTCCATAACAGAAAAAAAATCAACTATTTAGAAAAATGAAATTTATATGTGGTCTTTTTACTAAAATTATATCGCTATATTGATTTTAATCAATCGAAAAAAAGCCATTAAACCATTATGTTTACTTTGTTTTCTTTGCTACACTACGAAAACCAAAATGCTCATCTTCTTGACTCTAAACACTTCATAGCATTGCCTAGAAACCACAATTTTTATACTGGGGAGGGGTAACATCTTTATTGAGGAGAATACAAAAAAGTTTCTGGAAACCCAACTTCACTGCTTACTTTTTATTTTTAATGTTTTACTATATTACAAAGGTCTTCGTAACTGATGCATCCCTTGCAGCATATGAATTTTCACTCAGATCGATAAAGTGCTTCATACTATTTTGTGTAACCCCTTTTATCATTTACGTTGCTTTTATATTTATTACGTCTAGTCTCAAATCTAATTTTTAACGTTAATTTAATCACTAGGAACAACAAGAAATCACATGGTGTGAGATAAGGTGAATGGATTTAGTGTTCTGCAATTTACATTCTGTACTTTATCAAATATATGCGAACAATTTCTCCTTTAGCATTTGTATAGGGTATTAAAGAATCTTGTGTACTGATGCTGATGGATTTTTCAAAATCTTGCTTATACGAGAAGTATTCATTTATGTGTATTTTTTGCAACAGTCATTAAGTTTTGTTGTAGATTTTTAAATTCTTGTAAGCAAAGTATAGAGGAAGTATTGTCACTGTCAAATAAAACTCAAACTCTGCTAAGTTTGAGACCTTGAATTTGAAAAACACATTTTTGGCATCAATATTTGTATGTCTGGCCGTAAACACGATAATTCAAAAATTGTTTGAGCTAGAAAGATGAAATTTGGTAAATAGACTTTAGCTCAAGTTTGTATCCGAAACCGATATCGAAACTGAGGAAGACTATCTGGATTTTCAAACAAAAATGTACTCAATAACTAAGCAACATAAAGCGCTTTAGCTAAAGATAGAAAAAAATTGATACACTGGTTTAACATCTAAAATGTAGATTTTTTCCCTTTCAAACTTTAAACCAAATTTGTCAGAAGATTCACGTCTTCCGGTCTATATTTTTATGTAATGACAATAACTAATATACGCAATGAATTAAATGAATATAATTCTTTACATGATCTTATGATTACAATTGTAGTTTTGTTTTATATTTCAGTGTCTATCTGTTAGCAAAAAGCGTTCAAAATACATATTCTCATGATACATGCAGTAAAAAGGCTAGATTCATGTTAAGGACTTGTATATATATTTACTATTGTACATTAAAGGCATTATGGAAGGTCCAAAATTTTATGTGTGGCGGGCAGGGGGCAAGACTTTTATTGTAGAGAATGCGGGAATATTTCGAGGAGAGTACTCATACTGGTTTCAAATAGTTATTTTCAAGTTTAAAAATGGTAATTCACATTAATACGTTGCTTTCTCTGAATACTTAGTGATTAAACTTAGTGCTGATCACATCAACGATTCGCTTCTATTCAAGTTACAAATTCTTCGAACGATATGAGGTGTTCTGGGTATAGCAAACGGTAGAAACGGTATGAGTATTCTTGAATTGTTGTAGCAAAATATCCGGTTATTATCCACCATACTTTGCATAAAATAAAAGAAAAATTTCTGGAGCTTTAATAATTTGATCTACTAGCCGTCTTTGGCGACCAGTTGGTTCGTCAGGAATAATTCTCTCTATAATGTTCAATTAAATATTTATGTACATTTGTCTCTTAATAGCTACTTCACAAAGTATTTTTAAAATTAGATTTCGGTACTCTCATATTATCTAAATAATATTTTCTTGTAGTGTTAAAATAAAACTTAAATAAATGCTAAGAATTTTTCCATATAAAGCTTTGTATTATGAATTTTACATCATTTCTTTAAGTAATGTTCACAAGTAGTTTTAAAACTGTACAAGATATAAAATTTTATTAAGCTGGCTCTGCTGATAAGTTCACAACTTGCTTTTACATTTTAGTCTGATTTATTTATGCATAAAGGACAAAAAAAAAAATCATTCTTACAAAACCGATAAGATAATTTTTTTTTTCAGATATTAGTGTATTACAGATATTTGAAATATGACTTTATTTGATCCGGATAAGTATGACCAAAGTTTATGGAATCCTCAGAAATTAAAATTTTTGAAGAAAATTCTAATTGCATTGTTTCTTTTTGTAAATATATAAGTAATTGCTCCTATTTATAACCCATTCTACATTCTGTAGTAATTAATCTCACGAATTTATAAATGCGTTTAAGCTTCGTTGACAAGCATTTGTAAAATCAACATATTAATAGAAATTTTCCTGAAATTCCAAACACCACAAAGCGGTTTCTGTTTACAAACTTTCATTCAATTCAATTATAGAGTACAAAATGTTTTACAAGCAATTTTCATACAATAAAATTTCTCCAAAAGATTCATTAATAGTTATATTTAATTTTAAAATAGAAAAATAATATTGTCATGGAATAGGTTTAAATTTTTTTTTTATCACGTATTTTGATGCTGAACGGAATGAAGATTCTAGTTACTGGCAAGAAATTAGATACATTTGATCTCTCAAAAAGGTTAAAATAGTGAAGTAATTTGAACAATTTTAGAAATAATCCTAGTTTTGCTCCATTTTTAAATAACCATTTGATTTTCAATAAAATCAAATGGTTAGTGATAAAATCAATTTATCAGAAAGAAATTCAATCTTATGAAATTCATACATATTAAAGCTAAGATTTAGAAACTGATATAAAAAACCAGGAAGGTTTTACATTCAAATTAGAAAAATCAATTTATTAAAATTCAAGTTTTTAATTTAGATTAAGAATAGTGAGTTAGCTCAGTTTTAAAGCAATACCAAGGTTATTTTGGGACGGACCTTGGAATTTTGAACCGCTATCAGATGATAAGGACGACACCTGCCTTTCTAGACTTCCGCACTACAAGAGCGGGAGGATTTGGGTTCCGACGGCTTTAGAATGTACCAGAACCGCTTACATGACCTGTTCTTCGGTGGAATCGAGACTCGAACCCTCCAGTCCGGAAGACGAGATCTTACCACCAGGACACCACGGTCCCTCTTAATTTAAGTTTTATAAATTTTGACTGAATAAAAAAAAGGGGGGTCATGCTGCATTCCATCTCTTTTCATCCGAAGCGAGAATGGAATATTTTTTTAAAATATGGCAAGAAATACAACTACCATATGGACAGAAGAGGTTTTCTGGAGTTATATATCACAGTCAATGGTATTTTATTTCTCTGCTTTTAAATCCGTACCTAAAATATATGCCAAAAATTTCCTTTCAGTTTTTTTTACCATCTTGACTGCATAATTCAGTAAGATTCTTCCATTTTGAATTTCAAATGTGAAATGAAATGGAAAATTTATTTCAAAACTAGCTCACTTTTGCGAAGGGTTTGCGTTTATCTATTGCTTTTAGATTTTAAAAATTTCTTATGCACTTCGCACATTAAATTCATATGCATTGTGTGGTTTATAATGCTTCTCTAACATACGGTAATCTAAAGACTGCATATAGTGTCTGAAAATATCTTTAAAATAAAATTTAAAAATCATTAGTAGATAAGTGAATACAGGATGACTATAAAAAATTATCCCGATATTATGAGACTGTAATTATTATAACGTTCGTAAAAACGAAACAAAATTCTGGTTCGTGATATTTTGAAATATGCGCTCAAGAATCATATGGAAAACAACAGTTAAGCTCTAACACTTAAGGTTACATTGACAAAATTTCAAATGGCAACACTAACTTTTTTATTTGAAAGTGATCTCCATAGCAAAAAACAGTATATAGCCTTGGAACGGTACCTGTTTCACTAAACTGAGCAATCCTAGACTTACTAACCAGAAAAGAGAAAGGAACTATGGTGCGCCTAACGGAGATATGAAGTTCAATATATTTCTTTCGGTACCGCACGTGCTTTAGTTCTAGGCACCATCTGCCGCAAACAAGCTGTCTTCATGATTGAAGTAGGTCAAGTAGAAAATTAATAAAACGCAATTATTTTTTTTCCTTTTTTTCTATGCTGTTATTGTTTATTTTCTATTTCCTTTTTAGTTTATTTAGCGCTGGTGATTTTCGTGCTACAGGTACCGTTCCAGCGCCATTTATAGTTTTTTTTTGCAATGGAGAAAGTTATAAGATAATAAAAGAGTTTATGTTGCCATTTGAAAATTTCGAATTTTGTCACTGTAACCTTAACTGTTTTTAGGATGATTCTTCGGCGCATACCTCAAAATACCTTGAACCAGAATTTTATTCCATTCCCGTGAACGATATAACAGTTACGGTCTCGTATATCGGGCTAGTTATGCATAGTCACCCTGTAAAAAGATTAAACTAACAAGAAAAAGGTGAGGCCAAGTTGGAATATTATGTTGAGCTTTTGAACTTTCGCATAGTATGAATGAAACGAGAAGCGGTTTTCGATACCCTAAATTAAGTACAACTATAATTTCGTGCCAAATTTTTTTGGAGGGTTTCATTTAGGAATTATTAATAAAATCAATATTGCTATTTTACTATGAATATTATTAATGTATTATATTGAATATTACTAATATATTATATGGCTATAAATATTATTAATATATAATATTATAAATTCAGTACAACTATAATTTATAATAATATTACAACTATAACGCTCCATCCCTCTTTCTGTCATAGATCCCATCCCCACACACTTACAATACATTCGTTATTTTTTAATTAACAACCAAAATATTTACTACAAATAGTTTATATGGGAGAACAACGTTTACCGGGTCAGCTAGTATTATATAATTTTTTAAACTTTCACTTTCAAATTTTCTAGCTGGCAAACAAAGTTTCGGTCGATTTTGAGATGAAATAACAGCTATGATGTCATAGTTCTACGTCAACCTTTTAAAAACGCTTCTGCTGTCAAAGAGGCATACGTAATAGTAAAGCAATACTGGTAAAAGCAGGTCAATCTTTAAAAACGCATCTATTTTCAAAGAAGCATACATAATAATGCTATACTGGTAAAAGCAGGTAAAAAATATGCGGTTAAAAGATGATGAAAATTGCCATTTATGCTTCATTCATTGGCTACGCGATTTCGAGTTTCAAAACCCCATAACCAAAACATCATATTCTCATATGATAAAAAGATTAAAAAAAGTTTTCTTATAAAAGAGCGCGAAGAGCTTTCAGATTCTCTTAAAAAAAGCATCAAGTGTAAATTTTTCATAATAAAATTTTGACCAAATAATGTTAGTGAAACACTTTCGTTCAGCAAAGAATGAATAAATTTAACGGTCATGGTTATAAAAAATTAGAGTGTTATCTTTACTCACTAAGTCACTTATTTTATAAAAAATATTTAATAAAAATAAAAACTGCTTTTTTTTGTAACGCGTTCAAATTTTAATTATTTTCTACTTTTCAGTGTATTTTTGTTATTATGAAAGCCTTCGAATCTTGAAATCACAGATTTCATTTAATAAATTAATTTAATTAAGTTTTTAAATGAATTTGTTTTCATTCAAAATGTATTTACCTTGTTGTAAATTTGAGAAAAATTCGATTCTACTATTCGATAATATTTATAATAGATTATTATTGATTAAAAGCTAGAAAAAATTCTTATTTTTAATTCTAAAATTTCTTAATTATATTATTTATGAACTGTTAATAAAATATTGGCGTTATGCCAGTAAATCTTGCGATTTTCTGAATTAAAACTTAATATTCATACATAAATTTTGGGTAAAAAGAAACAAGAGAAACAAGAGAACGGTTACAAGAGAAAGGTTACCAAATATGATAACATTTGTGAAAACAAAAATGTAAATTATTTGTTAAAGTATTATTTTCAAAGTGTACAGAAAATAAGTGTTCAATATCATAGTTTGTTGTGCAAAAATATTAATAATTTTAATTAAAACAATTTTTATTAAGATGTTAAAATAATGTTAAAAAGTTATTTTCTATTATTAATATCCAATTTATAATTTCCTTATTATATTACACGAAATCCCGAAACCATTTTTTCCCATTCAACCTAGGTGGCACCACCAGTATGAAATCAAAATATAATTACATTAAACGATGAAATATTCCTTAAGTTATAAAATATTAATATAGTGTGACTTTTTCGAAAGCACAAATACAGAAAATTATATATCTCAAACACATTAGAAAGTCTAAAGAAATCCACTATCATATTCCATCTTTACAACTTGTTTTAACACAAGTCAAGTTAGATGAAAATGTAGGAATATAATATTTAGATGTTCACCGGACACATCAATAAAACAATATAAATTCGTATCAGGTTTCGGTCTTTGAAGTTTCGTATATCAAATATTACTTTAAAAATAAATGTCGCTGTAAATAATATTTGGCATTTCGTTCATTAGATATTTTTCATTTTTCTCAAAGAAAGCAATCAGTTAATGTAAGATTCTCTATCTTTATTTTTAGCAAGATATTTGAGATTATTATTCGAAACACAATCTCCGAAACAAAACCGAAATCATTTTGAACTTCATTTTTCCTACCCATGGGAGGTATAAAAATCTAGAGAAAATTTTTCCCGAATTCCCGGAAAGCGAATTACAATGCAAGTGAAGTACGGAACATTTTCCAATTCATTTCCTTTTAAAAGCATTCAAGCTGTCAAGAAATAAATAAACTGTAACTGTAATGAAAAGAAAACGGATGACTCGTTACATTTTTAAGCAAATGGGATATTCCACGTTTATGCTTTCTTTCCTTTACGATGATGGTCGTTGCATTAATACATTTTTTCTTGCGCTTGTACCGTACTTAATACTTTAAGGCACATATACAAAAGTTTTGGATAATGAATTTTTTTAAAGATGTTTTTGAAGAATAAAGTATTATTTTTTTAGTAAACATATAATGGCAAAGGAAAGAAAAACAATCCCTTCATCAGAAATCATATGCATTAGAAAAACTAATTCATATAGTGAGTAGATACATGTCAGACAGCGGCTATAAATCATGTAGCATTTTGTCAAAGCATTAAATTCTATCCTATATTATTCTACCAATTTTGTTTATATTTTTATCACTCCTTCAGAGGTTTTTTTTGAGGGGGGGAGGGAAGGAGTACATCTTCAATATAGATCTCCACTGGCAATATTTTTCATTTCCTGCATATAAAATTTTTGGGGAAACCATTACCGATGGGATTAGCTGACATTTAACATTAAATTCAAAATGTCTTTAAATCCAAAACTAGTTTACTTATATTTTTAAATACCTTTTAAAAAAATAACACTGTTGATTCTTTACGTTAAAATAAGTATTAAATTAAGAAAATTTTGAGAATAAATAATTTTAATTTTAGTTTGTCACCGAAAACTGTGCAAATACTAACGATGAAACAAGACAACATATAAACTAAATAAATCTTCAAAAAAAAGTATCAAAAAATCATTAAAACAGTTTTTTATTAAATTCATAAAAAAAAGCTGAATCTACACTTTTCCGAAAAAGTTTCAGCGAAATGTAGAAAATCGCTTTAGTCACGCTATACTAAATGACCGTTAGAGTAATTTTACGAGCTAAAATTTGCTGAGTTAAGAGTAAGGCATGAAAAATATTCTAAGCTTTTTTTTTTACAGCCAAAAAGAAGTTAATATAGTATGACATGAATAGGTGAATGCGATGTAAAAAGTGTAAGAGCTCATTCTTTTAATATAAATATCAGATCTTTAAGGCTTCGAAATGTTATACATATGCTAGTCAAGGCCTGCAAACTGGTCAACACAACAGAATTCTTCATAAAAAATGAACTTTTTGTATAACCTTGCTTTGAGTTGCTTTTTAACCCATTTTGATTCATTTCCTTCATCTTATCCCTTTGCTTCATAACATTAACGAATTCTTATTTAAGGAGTAAATTTCTTTCTGAAAATTGATACCCAAAAATTTTAAAGACCCTATATCATTATTATATATATTTTTATTTCTTCATATTTGTCTCAAATAAAATATATGTTTTATTTATCATATTATTTCATAAGTTCTCTTTGAAATGAATATTACATATGCGTCTAGAAAGGGCTTTTAACTTTGGAATTGAAGAATCGCATGTTTGAAACCCGATTCCCTTTCACATCTAAAAGGTATTTGAACTTATCATGAGCTGAATGCATTGTCGCTAGTCGAATGGTCGTGGCATTATTCGTTAGCCGAATGCTATTAATCGTTAGTCACAAGGCACGAATAAATTGCGTGTTTTGTGACTGCTGAAATTTTTCCACTTGACTACGGTACCAAATTATAGTAGAGCCTCAGTAAATAGAGAGCAGGGAACAACATGAATTTGTTTCAACTAAATAGTATTAAAGGAAATGGTTGATGTAGTTTTCCAACTGGATACCAAACGGCCAATAACAGTCTCTTAAAATTAACCGATGTTGTTCCGAGAACCAGTAATAAAACACCTACACATCAAAATTCTATTTGATCTCTATTCTGTTCTCTTTATTCTATTCACTTTCTCTATTTCTCTATTCTATTCTTTGATCTTTCAAAAACTTTTTAGTCATTTCTCTCTAACTCTCTTCGATTTGTGGGCCAATGTATTAGTTTATATTCGGACAGCCGAGAGGATAGATTTGCGTTAGAATGGATTTCATTCATAATGTGACAGAAATCTTCAAATTTTGAACTTAGATCATAAACTAAATTTCAGTCTAGATCAAAGCGTTTATGAGTTATCTATGTCACAGACCCATATATAAGTAATTGCTGACGATTGGAGAACTTTTTTTACTGTAAGAAAAATAAAATTTTCTAAACTCTTATCCAAAAAGTCGTACCATTGATACATTTCTTGATGATGTTTTTGATTTTCTTGAAAACTGTTTTAAAAGGCAAAATGAAACATAATATTTATCTCTAACTTCTCTACACTTTACGAAACAAGCAATTATGTCAAAAGAAAACCCAGCCCAAATAATCTACTTAGAGAAAAGGAGAAATGTCTTCTTTGGTTTACACTACCCACTTTAACACGGTTTTCGCCTTAACTCGAAAGAATAACTAAAGATCCAGTAGCGGAATAAATTACAGGAAAATACTTGAGGGAGTTTGGAAACCAAAGCAATAAATCCAGTACTCCTTTTTCTTGCGTGTTCTCGAAAAAGAGTTTAAAGAATAGGTCGCCACTCGGGAGAGATTATAGTAAGAGCGTAATGAGAGACCGTTTCGGTTATTGACTACAGAAAATCAATTTCTAACTCTTACGGAATACTCGGAAAAGAGAATTTTCCCGAAGCCGACTGACAAAAAGAAGAGAGCTCAAAATTTTTAAACCTTCAATTTATGATTAATAAGGAAAGTAAAAACAGAAAAGAGTATTTTTAAACCGTTCTAGAAGATAATGTTTTTGCGAAAACTTTTATATCTGTTATTAAAATAAAATAAATTTATCGAAATATAAAATATTTTCACTGGTTATTATCATATAAGAATATGTTGTATTGATTTGAGGTTTTTGAAGACACAGAATGCATGGACAGAAAATTGGCGATTTATCGCTTTTGAGGCATTGACTTTTTCGCCTTTAGGGTTATTTGGTGATAAGTCGCCCATAAAAACTTACAACTCGGCGCAAACGTCTGTTATGTACCCGATTCTCCTGTCCGGCCAATGAAGGGCAGTTCTCACATAACTTGAAATTTGCTATAGCAGATTTCAATTTTAAATTAACAGTGATATTGTATATTTAGATGACTCTTAACATTAAAATTCCGACTTACATGTTTATGGCTTGATAATTATTTCTTAGCATTCATTTTATGAATTTAGAGTTTCGAAAATTTAAAACCGTTGGTTTCTGTTTTTATCAAATTACTTCAGAAATTTAAGGCAGAATAACAGATATCAGACAGCTAGCTCAAAATAAATTCACTTACACTGAAAAAGTAAAACCATTATAAGTAGAAACGACTCCCGATTTGCTAATTCGCTAATGATGCATAAATTGTGTTTTTATTACAAGTAGGATTTCAATAAAAATTTACAATATTTTAAAAACAAGCTCATAAATTAGCTTATAAAATATAAAAATGTACCATAATTCATAACAGAGAGATGCACACAATTCGAAAAGGGGAATTTTATTCGAAAGTGAAAAAGCTGGAATGTTGAGGTTTCTTGAAACATTATGAACCACATTTTTGCAGTCTTGCCATAACTTCTCTACATAAAAAATATCTACGCATTAATTCATATATTCAAATTTCTTTGATTATTTCCGGAGCAGCAGTGATCTTACGGCTAAGGCCAGATTTCAGACTGATGAGCTTTAAATTAAAAGGCCAATTCAAATAAAGATTAAGGATCATCGGGTCAATTATATTTCATCAAATCCGGCGTCGGTAGTCAAAGTGTTGGGTTTGATAAAAGATTGTCTTCTAACCATGCTATTAATACATATCTATGATAGATTCTATTTATGCCACGGTCTGCTGATGGAAATATTCGAATTCAGAGTTCTTCTAAAGAACGAACATGCCATATTTGTCAATCGCCATTTAAATTTAAGCCCAAGAAATGACTATCTCATGTTATAATATGGCGCGAAAGTTCGGAAATTGCGATACCAAAAGATCTATCTTTTAAGTACAAATTATCATCCGTTGTACTCCCAAGAGTATTTGAAAGCTGCAGTCTGGCCAGCTGGAGTATTTATTTATTTATCAGACTGTTTTGTAGAAAAATCGGTTAAATTGCAATTTTACTGATCTCAATAAATTATTAGTCAAATATTCTCGTGGTTTCCAGTTACACAATTTGATATTATAAAGAAAATTAATTTGACATTTTTAAAAACGACTTAGTTCGGCAATTTCTAAATTCTTCATAATTACCAAAAATATTCTGCCCTTTTCCATTTACAAATATTCGGCTGCAAGAACATTGCATTTCTCGCCAAATCTTTTGCGGATGTCTGTTCGCAATATTCTACATTATTCTCATATAATATTAATTTGATCTTACTAATACGGTTTTCCTATTGCCTGACAAATGTTCGGAATTGAGATATTTTATTTCTCCAAGTCCTCTTCACTGCCTTAAAACGAAGAATTGATATAATAGATAAATTCGTTAATGTTCGATTATTTTATAAAATATTCACCGGAATTTTATAAATATTTTATAATTTATGCCACTTCAAATCGATGCTTTAAAAAATTGTTTTATCTGTAATATACAGGGTGATCAAGAAATAACAGGAGGTGTTTGGAGCCCTGTAACGTGTTATGTGCTGGACGAAATGTAACAAAATTTAGCCACCATACACATTAAAGTATGCGGTTTCAATTTATCAAGAGAAAAAAAATTAGCAATAAAAAACGCCGATAGGGGAAATCCTAGCGCTGCCATCGAAAACTTTATTATATAATTTGCTTATACGTCTACTTTGTGACATGATATCGAAGATAAAAGGAAGTGTCACTTCAAGTCATTCCGCAAGAATTTGACAGTCGATTGCGTTCTCACTACTTGAATGCGCCTTATTAGTCAAGCTGTTTTATCAGCGAGATGAAAATGTCATTGCTGCTTTTCGTGAATATCGGCGGTTAAAATAGTTACGTAGAGGACCGATGACCATACCCAACTTACGAAGAATGTTTGAAAAATTTGAAATAACAGGAATTCTTGGTGTGTAACCAGGCCGAGGACGAAAAGGTATCAAGCAGGAACAAGTTGAAGAAAGTGCAACTGGAGTTATGGATCAGGCGAGAACCAATAAGCAGGATACCAGCAATGCATGCTCAATATCACTAAAAACAGGTATCTCGTTCTCGACGGTGCAGAAGATATTGCGTAAGATCCTGAAATTTTATCCGTATAAGATAACACCCATTCACTGAGGATACTAATTTGAATCTTGGCAATTTCTGGTTGTGGAATTGTGGTTGTGGTTCTGGTTCACTTGAAAGGCGTTGTGTATCAAAGACATGTTCCTGATATTCTCTACTTTAATAGATCAAATTAATAATGATGTCAGATGAATAAATGTCGATAAGCTGCGAGCCACCGCCGAAAACCTCGTGTACCGCATGCAGTTATTGGAACATCAAGTCGGTGGTCACCTTGAGCCAAATTTGCAAGTTGCTATAATAAACGATTTTCATTGGTGTTTTTGTGTTGCTATTTACTGTTTCCATTGGCAGTTACGTATTCTTTTCCCACACATTATGCTCTTGCAATGCCAGGATTTTTTCTATCGGCGTTTTTATGGCACTAATTTTTCTTCTGTATGGTGGCCAAATTTTGTTATATTTCGTCCAGTACATAACACGCTACTGGGCTCCGAACGCCTCCTGTTATTTCTTGGTCACCCTGTATATATGCAATGATATTTTAAAATCTAATTTAAACTTAATATCCTAACTTTCAGTTTAGTTTAGTCACCTTCATTCTAAAATATTCTCTTATCTTCTGATCCCATTCCACTTTTTCTATTTAATTCAAGAAACGCTTTTGTAAAATGTTTTAGTCAGCAGTTCCCACGCTCCGAGTGAAGGGATAAAAATTGCTGATCTAAACATTCTTCTAAAAGGTCGCTGTGTTTCCCTTGTCTAAATCGGCGCGTGTGAAGAAATCCCTATGAAAATCTCATAAGCACTGGGGAAAATATTTTCCCTCTCTTTTACCTTCTACTTTTGTGTTGCGTTGTGAGCGGACGTGCCCTGTCCGCGCCTCTTGTAAATAAATCGTGACTCCCGGGATGGAAATAAAACGAACTGAAAAATTCAGTCTTCTTTTCTGTCTTCGAAACTGCCTTCTGTTTTTAACAAATTATGTTTATATTATATATATTATAAACATCTTCAAAGATTTTTTTTATAATTCCCTATGTAAATGATGCAACACAAATTCAATCACAAGTTGATTACATAAATTAACAATTTCAGAAAATAATATAGTATATATGCATCAAGAATTAACAAACTTGCAAGATTTCGAAACTCCATCAGTAGACTCATCGAGAATAATCTGCTATAAAATTCCATCTCTACAAGATAAAATATATTTTATATTTATGTAAACTAGTAAAACAGCATAAAAAAAGAATTTTTCATTTCACTTCAAAGTTTATTTTCCTCTCAGGTTTCATTCTGACTTAGAGTGAAAGTAAGTTCAAAACACATTTGGAGCACCTCCACAAATCCTTTGCATATATGCTGAGTATTTCTCAAAAATAAAGGGTTATTTTCGTGAATTCAGAGAGATGTTGAAAATTCCTCAAACAAACAAACAAGTTGCTTCCTGTGTCGCATTCTGTTTCATGAATCCATCGGAAATGCAAACACTGATGTTCTCTTCCGTCGGCATCCCTCTATTCCATTCCTTTCATAGACTCGGTGTTCTATTCTTTCAAGAAATGTTATGCGATGATATTAGACAAAAAAAAAATCAGTTTCGATAGATATTTGGTAGTGATGCTTATGCACATCTGCTTTCCAAAAGGAAATAAAAACGCTAGATGCCCTTGAAGAATCGGATATAGTGACGAGTTTAACGCTTATTATATCACGTTTAAATTTCACTTGAGACATGCTCAAAGGAAACAATTATTAAGATCAATGCAAAGGTAGAATGGACTACAAATCTAAAGATCATTGCAAAGGCCAGGGATGTGTTATCGGGGTTTTTTTTCGAAGTAGGGCAATATAATTTACTACGAAATTAAAAAAAAAAACGCAGACATGTTTAATTTTTTTAGTTAGATTTTTATAGGTAGACTACCAATTGCAATTTTAATTAAAGGAATTAAAAATTTCCTTTTTATCGATCATGGTCACTAGAATTCCAATCCACATCCATCCTTCTTTCAAGAGTTTATATATATGTAATGATATCTAAATTAAACCCCAATTAATTTCCAAATTTTTATCTCAATTTAGCCCACATTAACTTCATGCTAAAATATTCTCCTATTTCCTCATTCAATTCCTACTTTCTTATTTAATTAATACTACATGTTCTCTATAAAAATGCTTAATTCTGTATTTTCTCACTCTGAGTGAAGAAATAAAAATCCTTGATGTCTGCAACATTCTTTTAAAGATACCTACATTTTCTTATCCTAAATCGACAAGTGTCATAAAAATCCATATCAAAATTTCATTTTAAAACCCATTGAAGGGAAAATTTCGTTATCTTTTGCTTTTTTTTTCTCTTCTGCCGCGATGTAGACTGACGTATTTCTTATCACTTATTCTTGCACATAAATTATGTCTCCCGGGATGGAATAAACCGAGGTTAAATATTCAAAATTCTCGGCCACGCAACTGCTAAAGAAATATGTTTATTTATATATACGCATAACACTTTGCGCATATTATTTTGTGAACAGAATAGCTAGAGTAATTTTGATTGGATTTTAACTGGCTTGGAGTATGTTGTTAGAAATGTAAAAATATCGGACGAGTTCGTAAATGATCCATTTAGCTCAAAGAGGTACAGTTGAAATTTTCATTTTGCTATAACTTTCTTAGTATTTAAGATAGAAAAATAAATAAGACTTGCCAAATTAGAGCCTCATTTACTCTATGAGTGATGAGATAGCGTGAGAATTCCAGTGCCTCCAAGTCCTGAGAAGTTTTTCTAGGGCTAAAACAGAATGGGATCATTTCCTTCAGAGAGATAACAGGAGGGAGACACCTACTGAGCTATAATCGAAGTTCGTGGTCAGTTTTTATCCCCATGGGGTTGTCGCATTTGCGGTTTGAGGGAAGGGTTTTCTTAATTTGTAGTTGCTGAATTTACACTCACACTGTTTCGATGATTTTAGGTGCCTTTTTTTGTATTGCATTTTATCGTTGCTTTATAGAATTAAGAATAAATTTAAAAAATAAAATAAGGATAAATTAATTAAACATAAACATTATTATCTTCGAATCTCCTTCAGATATTTTTTTTTCAAAAGTATATTTTTTTTATGAAGTATGAAAGCATATGATGATAAAAATAAAGTTGGAATTTTAAATTTGTATTTTATAATTAATGTTTTTTTAATTGTTTTTTAAACCCTTAAAAAGCATACGAAAATTATTATGAAGTCTTCAAAGAATAGGAAATTATTTTTGCAACAAAATTCTTGAAAATTCGAGCTTTTTTTTAAATTTTATAGTTAGTAATAAAATAATTTAAATTTATTTATTAAAGTAAAATTAGGTTTGCTTTTTAACTTACCCAAAATATTTTTACAAACTTTGTAGATATAGTGCAGTATTAAATAAGGTGTTGGTGGCTCGAAACACTGCAAAGAATCGAATGAAAAGGTTAAAAAAAATGTATCTTTAAAATTTATTAATTTGCCAATATAAAATTTAAAACATCTCAAATTACCAAATATCAGCAGTAATATTGAACGCAGTTTGTAAAAATCTCTTCCTTTCTCATTAAATACTTAATTCCCTGAAAACATAATGTAGGAAAGCTGACCGCGAGGAGTATCTTAATACAATTCTATCTTCTTTTGCTTCTTCAAAAAAATCTATTTTTATATTAGTACATAAAGTACATAATTGGTCGGATGGGAGAGTGCTCTGGCGATATTTCATTAAAAAAATATCGTTATCGTTTTGTCAAATGATCATTTTATTTGTTCTCAAAAAATTCTAGTACATGCAGAATCTTTATAGCAATTCAAATTAGACTCTGAATTAAAATTAATATTTTTTATTTAATTTAATAATTAAAACATAATAAATTTTATTCCAAACAGCAAGATTTTTGTATTTGTATAAAACTGAGAAGTTTTGACAAATAAGGTAATAAATATGTTAAGATTATTTGTACTTTTGAAACACATGTAGACATTTATCAATCGGTTCATGATTTTCCAATTATTTTCACAGAAGTTCCTTCAAAATTGAAACTGAAGGAATCAGATTTTACTTTATTTCTAAATTTTATACAGCAATTGATTTTAATTAACAGTCAATATTTTTTTTTCTAAAATTCACTAGTTGTAAAAAGATGAAGAAAGAAACTGAAATTGTCGAAATTTTTATTTAATATCTAATGGAGGATTTTTGATAATGAAATAAATTTAGAAAACTTGATTTGTTATTAAATAAAGTATCAGAAAAGAAAACACGAGGAAACGGATTTCGAAAAAAATATTTGAATAATCAGTGTCAATAAAAGTAAGTAAAGAGGTATAAAATAGATTTTTTTAATTGATAAATATATTTAAAATTTTGATATCTTATGCATAAAAAATAAAGAAGTTTAATTCTAATTAAATCTCTTGTGATAACTTCATGTTCACGATTGCTCGACTAAGTATTTTTAAACATAAAACTGTGAGATACAGTAAGGGCATATTCCATTTATTGTGTGCATGAACTTTAATTCCCATGATATGTAAGTGTAATTATGAATTAAGTGATTGTTATTCTATTTTAAGATGTATGTCGTCTTTTTCAGAAATGGAATTTAATTTTCTAATTCCTCTTCTAAAGCTTCATAGGATATAACCAATATCTTATCAAATATTTGGTGAAACAGTGAAACCGTTCCAACAATGAGATCCATTATTAAAAATTGTGATTTTATATTATATACTCGTATATTATATATATATAATATATACACGAGTATATAATATAAAATCACAAATGAAAATGTTATTTGACGATCAACTAGTATTAATAAAAAAGAATTTTTTAAACCCTCGACATAAGAATTTATTTAACTTCCGAATTACATGACTGTATTAGATGAAAGTATCTGGGGGATATATTATTATTATTATAAGAATTAAAATAATGAAAGGAGATTTGTAGTATTAAAGCTTTTTTGAGCGATTTTGCATTTCTAATTACTTATTACTTTCACTTAATTACAAATTACAAATTCAAATTTACGAAGAAGTAATCGCCTGAAGCGCCTTGAACCAGAATTTGGACTTAATCATACACCACCCAGAAAAACAAGGGAAATGCCTGTGGAACAGGAAACTAAACCTGTCATCCTGACACCAGCACAGCTACAGTACAGGAATCCATCAGTATTTAAAGGAGAAGTGGGACAAGACCCAAACAAATGGCTTAAGGAATACGACAGAGTATCACAATTCAACAGATGGGATGACACGACCTGTCCCGCAAATGTGTTCTTCCTGGATGGTACAGCAAAACAATGGTTCGAAAATATGTGATGCATTTCCGAGAATGTCAAAGGAGAAAATCTATTCCTCAGAAGCCACCAGGTCATCTAGTGCCTGTTCCACCAGCTGCCTTTTCATCGCATCGGAATCGACCTGCTAGGACGATTTCCAAAATCTGACGAAGTCAACAAATGGATTGTAGTATGCACCGATTATTTGACACGGTACGCAGTTACCAGAGCTTTATCGACGGCGGAAGCTACACAAATTGCCAAATTCCTACTAGAGGACATAATCCTGAAGCATGGAGCTCCACGAGTTATCATTACAGGCCGTGGGCAAGTTTTTCAGTCCAAGCTGGTGTCCGATATTAATCGACTGTGCAACATCACTCATCGAATGACAACAGCCTATCATCCGCAAACAAATGGCCTTACAGAGCGATTCAACAAAACGCTAGCAGATATGCTTTCTATGTATGTTGATGTCGAACAAAAGAACTGGGACCAGATATTGCCGTTCGTCACATTCGCCTACAACACTGCCAAGCACGACACGACATGTTTTACGCCGTTCTACCTCCTACATGGGCGAGAAGCTGAAACGCCGTTGAATACGATGTTTCCTCTCAGCCCCAACAAGTTCAGCCAAGAAGACGATTACGTTAGTCATCTGATCAATAAGGCAGAAGAATCGAGGCAATTAGCTCGTGCACGAACTCGCGAGGCTCAGCAGAAAGATCGCCGGTATTATGACTCCAAACATCGGATGGTGGCATACGAACCAGGGGATTTAGTGTGGATTTTTATTCCAGTTCGTAAAAAAGGGCTTTCCGAGAAGTTCCTCAAGAGATACTTCGGCCCTTATCAAGTTTTGAGGCGGTTGTCCGACGTCACTTATGAAGTAGCCGATTTCAATCCTAATTCTAGAAGGCGGAAACCGAAGGAAGTTGTCCACGTTTTACGCATGAAGCCATACCATGACCCAGAAGAACAAGACGACCAACATTCTTATAAAATAATGGAGGTTCCGGAAAGAGACATTTCTCAAGAGACTACTCACCCTGAAGACACGACAACTTATAGTGGCCCTGTTACTCGATCGAGAGCTAGAGCCACACAATGAAATATAACATCGAGACTGTTCTTCTAAGGAGGGAGCAATGCCGCATTGAAGAAAAATAGTCGAATCTCTATGACCGAATGGTCATGGCACTGGTCTCGTGATCAAGAGACCTGGGTTCGAATCCCGCTAGAGACAATGCGATTAATAGTATATGTAAATACTTAATTCCTTGATTTTATGTTTTCCTTTATTTCATGTTCCAGAAGATACTGGACAGACAAGTGTTCTGGACTTTTCTTACTATCTCCAGAAGAGTATTCTGGAACTTTCTCTGCTTAAATAAAAGCAGAAGATTTGTCAGTTGCTGTATTCTTAGTTCTGAGTTGAGTTAATAAATTGGTTTAGCTCTGCTCCTTGTGTGGGTCATTGAGTTCAACACTAGAATATCTACGTGACAATAAGATGCACTTCCAAAAAATGAATTGATAATAAAATATTCTGGATTAGATATGATAATTTTCAGAAACGGCTTATAATTTTTGTGCAGTTTATAGAAACCTCATAAAAGAAATGAAAAAAAACCCCACACATTCCGAAACTTCTTTAATAGCTATAAAAATATTCTTTTACAACATATTCAAGAAAAAAATTTGTATGCAATGAAGGCGAACAGTGTAAAAAAAGCCCCACTTAGAAAATCGGTCAAAGTTTTACAAAATAATGAGAAACTGCTTTTCAAATAAAATATATATGGAAATATTTTTAAAAAATTAATTTTTCATTTTAAACAGGAAGAAAGTTTCAAGCAGCACATAATTCAATACGACTCGTCGTAACAAGGAACGAGCAAAACTTTTGTCCTGATGAATTCGCCCGAAATTACTTTTATCACCTGAAGTTACTGAAGTTGAATAATTTTAATGGAATATTTTATTTTGGAACATTTAAATTAGTTGGCCTGATATGTACATACATTTTATACTATACACATTGTGTTAGTGCACATAAGCACACTGATAGAAAACACAAGGGTATTAAAACGTCAGCACTGTTGAAATTCATATACCGCATTAAAGAAATCTCACAAAATAAATCGCACAAAAATAAAATTTCATAAAAAAGAGCCGCACAAAACTTTGACTATTTTAAACGTACAGTTTACAGAGTCATGCAATTAATATTTAATGTGTAGATCACATAAAATTGACAAGTATTTTCTCGTAGAAAATACGAATGAAATAATAGAGTTAAAGAAATTTTTCTGTGTGCGTGTGTTGGGAATACATTTTAAAAATAACTGTAGACTAAGTCAGGAAAATTATTTTGTGACTTATTTTTATTTTACTAATTTATTCATATAACTGTCTTAGTTGTTTTAAATGCTTACAATTTTTTTAAACGTCTTTAATCAATTTAAACAATTTTAGCTGTACCCCTATCTGTTAAAACAAAATGTAAAGTAAAGGATTTCAGATAAAAATTGTTTTTATTTCACTAAAAGGTACAGTTTTATTAGTAATAAAAATATGCTATTCTTTGCAAATTCTTATTATTAATCAAATGTTACCTTCATTGTATCGTCATTCATTTTGCTCAATTTGTGGAAAACATTTTAAAGTGAAATAAAAGTTTCGCGCTCCAACATAAACAAGATTGGAAATTCATATCTATAGAAGTTGGTATGTCATACGTATAGAAAACTGAATTAATATGCAGAAAAAGCATTCTGAGAATGAATAATGATTAATAAATGATGCTTAAAGAAAAATACAATATTCATTTCAAAGCTTCAAAAAATAATTTTAGATTTTATTTTTATTAAATGCTTTAAACACACACCGAAAATGAAATTCGAGACAGACATATCGTCATTTCCTGATTTTCTCCCGTTAATTTACCCGACTAATAGATAAAGGTATATTCTAGAGTGAAGCTTAGTAACTAGTTCGCTTTTATCCATATCTATATATTTAAGATGAAAAATGCGTTTTCCAACGCTATCTTATGAATCTTGCCAACATCACCGAGACGGTTCAAGAGATTTTCTAATTAACTCTTGAGACTATTCCAGGAGTGATGTCCTTCAAACCTCACACTTTTAAATAACTGCAACCACTGGGAAATAATAGTTACCAAAGAGCCTATTAATGCGCTATTTTTAACGATTTTTTTGTGGTTAATCACTGGGAAGTATTTTTAAAAATCAGAAAACCAAATACATATTCTGGATGCCCCTTTTCCGACTAATTCAAACCAAAATTTGACATATTTGTAGTCACAAAATCAAGTACCAAATTTTATGTTTAAGTACCTGCGTTTTCAACTTAACACGTTTACATGATTTTGAAATACAAACCGAAAGATAATCAACCCCTAAACAGACGTATTTGGTTCTAAAATTGATAGAGATCCACAGTTTAGATTTCTAAATTTGTTAAATCTGTACATTAAATTTTATTCATCTAGTTCTTTAAGTTTTATAGTTATTGTGTTAAATAGTAGCTGGACAGCAGGAAATTTAATTTTAAATTTGATTTAAAAATCTACATA
This sequence comes from Argiope aurantia, assembly GCA_026543865.1. NCBI lineage: Eukaryota > Metazoa > Arthropoda > Arachnida > Araneae > Araneidae > Argiope > Argiope aurantia. The sequence goes on along the minus strand of JAPMOR010121334.1, from coordinate 148,277 downwards.
TTTAATGTAAAGCCCACTTCCAGTTTTTGTAATCGAAATTTTAAGGCTTTCTTCAATAAAATGGAACAATATTTTTCAAAGTAACATTCTTATATCACTTGAAAATTAGCGGTAGTGGTCAATCTGAAACCTTCTCGCATGCACTCTAATAACTGTACTTGCATATTACTAACTGCAAGCCACTGGCTAACAATAATTACGAGAGAGTCTAAGTCAATGATTTTTGGTAGTAATTCGCTGAGATACAGTTAACACATACGTTCTAAAAAACCGAAACTACAATTTTAATCACAAAACCATATACCGAATTTTATACATTTAAGTCATTGTGTTTTTGAATTATTGCGTTTACGGGCTTACGAATGTACATATCCACAAACAATCAATCCCTTGATGAATTTTGTTTTACATTAGATGTATATACCTACATTTTATCCGATGGATTTGTGTACAAAATTTTTACGCATTCTTCATTTTATAGTCACGTGATCAAACAGCCAGAAAGATCGACTTTCTCTGAATGATTCTCGCTCAAAATTTGACAGACATCTAGAAAGTTTGTGTGAGGATTAAATACAAAATTTCCTCCGTGTAGCTCAAAGCGTTTTTGAGTTAATTTCACAGACAGACAGAACATAATCCCACAAATGTGTTTCATGAAAATCACGAGTCAGAATTTTTCGAAAAGTAGAACAGTAAAAGAATAACAGTAGAAATAGTAAAAAACTTTTTAGAGACAATTTTATTTTTGTGAAATTTTTGTTTAACATTTTAAACACAGCATTTTTTTCAACGATGCTCACTCTGATCTATAAACGAGTGAAACCATTTTCAAATTTTGAATAATGGATGTGATATTTTAATTACTTTCTTACGACTAAGTAAATATAAAAATAAAGTTTTTATTTTTATTAAAAATGATTTACCATATTTTTTTATTAGTATTTCTTTAAATGAAGATATTTTTAGAACGCTAGACTTTCTAATTGTTATATATAGAATGCCACAATTTATGCAATCATTAAAAAAACAGATAAATGAATCAAACCTAAAACATTATCATACTACAATGTTTCGAATTATTCCTTTTTCCGAATTATTTTAAATAGTTTTTAAAATTAATTCGATTAAAATGGCAAGAAAATTTGAACATAAATAAAATTTAAATTACCTTAAGTTATATATTAAATACAAGTTATTCACTTTTTAAAACCCTTATTTAAGCTAGAATATTTTTTTAAAGATTATTTCCAATGCAAGAAACAAAAATTTTCGACATCTCGATCGAAGAAATGTCTTCCATTTTAATGATTCTTCAAGAACTGAACAGCCTGTATTTGTTGAACATATTTGCACGGGTAGTTAATAGTTGCAACTTTTACACCCAAGGTATAATTCATCAAGTTTTGATGACAGATTAAAACACCCATCTCAACTCCACAAATAAGCTTTGAATCTTGCAAGTAGGCAAATTGCCATTGGGTATGAAATGTGTGAAGTCATGAACTATTCAAGAACTAGAAATTTTTAAGACCTTTTCAAGTTGCAACCTATTGCAAGATGATCTACTGAAAGGAATTGCTTCAAAGAGAATGTCGTATAGTGTGCGATTTGGATCTTCTGAAATTCGGTAAAATAATTTCGAAAACACTTTTAAGAGGCTTTGATGTATAAAATACTTTAAATTGAAAAAGTATTGCTCAGTGTGGCCATAAAAGTTCTTCAAAATGGTTAGCAAGGATTGAAATTGAAATGGAAGTATTCGAATTTCAAATCCCCAACATTTTAGTTGATCGAGTGTTACAGAAAAATTGGTTATTTTGTCACAATTTTTGGTCTTTTTTCAAGCATAAATATAAAAAAGCGAATCCCTTTGCAATTGTGGTAACTTATGGTAGCGTTAATTCATAAAAAGTAAACAATTTTTCATAGCAACTTGAAAAAATTATGGATGAAAAGTTTCATTTTAATGAGAAACCATTTGTCCAGATCTCAGTTTCATGGGACGTTACCGTCCTTCATTTTCTCATATACGAAACATGCAAAGTTTAGTTTATTATATGCCCTGTTTTAAAGCAACATTAGGGCTATTTTGAAGATGATCTCATAATTTTGAATCGCGGTCAGATGACGAGGATTACACCTGAGCTGGTAGCCCCCTATCCAAACTTCCACACCATACCAGCTGGAGGACGTTTAACCCCGACGGATTTAAAGTGCACCAGACCCGCTTACACGACGGTTCTTCTGTGGAACCGGGTCTCGAACCTGAAAACCTAAGGCTCTGTAGCCGAGAATTTACCACCAGACCACCGCGGTCCTACAAAGTTATAGTAGTGAGTCCTTTAAAGAATTCGAATTTGAGATTTTAAGAAATCTAATTTTCCAACTTCCCTCTTTCTGAAAAACACATTTATTCAATTATGCCTGTCTGTCACCTGTGAAAATGATAAATCAAAAACGCTTTAAGCTGGACAGATGAAATTTGTTATATTGATTTTACACCAACTATGTAAATTTCTATCAACTTTTGAACGGAATCCATTCAGAAAAGTCTGTTTAAAGTTATTCGGGAAGTGAGTGGACAAATGTAAAGACCTAGATGGATAAAATCTGGAACACAAATTTGGCATTAAAAATTAGATTTTTATAAAAATTCGAAAGAAATCTGTTGGGGAATAGACAATTTGACGTACTACATTTTCTCATACATATTTACCCAATAACTCTAAAAAATAATAACTGAATAAATGAAATTTGGTATGTTATTATCTTCTGATTACAGTTGCAGTTTCATGTCAAGTTGGTCAGCAAAGAGACGTCCAAAATACACATTCGCACGATGGATTCAGTAATATTGCTAGATTCACCCAAATATCTATATTTCGTAACTACTGTTCGCCAATGCCATACAAGGCATACATGGCTTCACCTAAGGGCTTGACATATTTGGACCCACGGTCCAGTTTTATGCGGGAAGAAAATAACACCTTTATTAAATTGTCTGCGAGAAAGATTTCGAGAAACTAATCTCGATGAAAATTGATTGTCAAATTATCATTTTCTGATATACAAGGTGGTTATAATTAAAGTTCCACTTAGAAATGGTCATAAAAGGAAAATTACTGGACCAAATGTTATCAAACTTGGTAATAGTTTAAAGAAGAACACGGGAATTTCTTTTCCGGTAAAAATAAATAAAAAGTCTAAGGATTTACCACCAGGGGAGAAATGGCGCTGTGTGCAAGATGCGATGCACCGACATGTACGTAACATTCCTCCTAATACGCTAAGGGCTATTGTTGACAATGCAGTAATACGATTTAACGTGCTTTCAGAAAATGGTGGAAGCCACATTGAACATGCTTTGTAACACGTTTCAGAAACAATTCAACTCATTTTAAACCGATGTTTTCATATCTTATTTTGTTGAACAATATTGCATACATCCCCATTCCCTCCCTGGTGCTGAGTTTTTGAATTTTTTTTTTTTTTTGGCAAAAAAGAAATTCTTACGATCTTCTTTAAATTATTACCAAGTTTGGTAACATTTGCTCCAGTAGTTTTCATTTTATGACCATTTCAAAGCGGAACTTATCTAGTTCCTGAATTAAAAAATAAGCTGCATTTCTATTCATTCTTTAAATATTACGGTTCAACTGATAAATACTAAATTTTCGATTTTTTTTCACAGTATGAAGTTCCAAAACAGTTAAAATGTTTTTGAATAAATGGATTTCTTATTCTTTAGTTCGGGAATTGTAGAATATATTGAGAAATTATAATACAAAATTTAATTATACCAATAAAAAAATGCATTAGATATTAATTTATGTTTATTGTAAGAAAACTAGCAATGATTAAAATTTGAGAAAATAGCGTCTAAATATGTAAAACAACATTTAAAGGCATGTAAATTCAAATATGAAAATCAGTGTAACTTTCCAAAAAATTGAATTAGAAACGAAATTCTAACGGTTTTAAAAAGTAATCTTTTGAAATATTAAGAATGTTAAGTAATAAAAATCATAATTTCGCAAAAAAAAAAAAATCGAATTTAAACGTAGTCTTCTATTTTAAACAGATATTCATCCTTAGTTTTCTTCCACCAGTGTATGGTGCTAAAAATTGATTCACAGATTAAAGACTTTTAAATAAATATTTAAATCAGTAAAAATATGGATAAAATCGAATTTTTAAAAAAATTATCTATTTTTATTTACTAATGAATTTGTTTCACGTTTGTAAAGATCGAATTTGGTAATAGATCTTTTAACACGTTTTTTGCTACTTTAGAACCTGGCAATTTTGTACGCTTATGCATTAATAAAGGCAATACGTTTTAATATTTTCATTATCATTAATACATTTTCATGTCACAATCATTTCATTAATAGATTGAACGCCACAATCAACAGATTGAACGCCATAATCAACCTATTGAACGCCATAATCAATATATTGAACGCCATAATCAATATATTGAACGCCATAATCAATTAATATATTTAATTAAAATTTGATTTCATACCAGCGATTAATAGTGAATTTAATAACTTATTTCCAGTTTCCATAAAATTTATGACGATGCATTATAAATTAAAAATGGGAAAAAGTAAATTATATCTACACACACTGTTGAACAATAATCTTTGAAATCATCGTTTAATTTTAAAAAGATTGTTTGCTATTTTATTTCAGCCATTCTTATTTATATTAATTGCTCATGTTGATCCATTACCTTTTTTCGTGGCATCCAAAATACACTAACTTCCACATATTGCCTGTCAGCCATACTGCCTTTATATTTTCAAAACGATCTACTTTTTTAGAAATTTGTTTCATAATGAATTTTTTAAAAGCTGATACTATATTTTATCTTCCTGTTTGGACATAACGCTGACATTTAGAACATTCCACTAAGTTCCTAATAAAAGGATAATATTCATTTCTTTTTTGTTGGTCATGATAAAAAGTATTTATTTCTTCACTACATAAAACAGAATTAATAATTGCATAATCCACTGTTGGAAATAGCTATTATAAAACTCAATAGCTAATTTTTTTATAAGGAACATTTTGTTATTTAAAGGTCATTAAAATTAAAGATAGACTTGGATGTATCATTCATCAATATATTTTGGAACTTTTTCATGCAGGTTATTAATTTCCGTGACCAGTCTTTAGAAAAATGAAGCTCATTCTTCAGGTTTCGGTGCTTTAATGGCTAATGAGTGAATCATTAATCAGATGTATTAAGAAGACATTAAATAGCTGTTTTAACCTGGCAAAAAACGATCATTTATCATGCTAAAGCATTTATGTCTTTCCCAGATCACTGTACACCGCAGTATACGCTGTTATGAAATAATGAATTCATAGTGATAAATTTAGCTGCGATATTATATTTTCATAATAAATTCATTCAGATTAGTGGACGTAGGGAAATAGGAGCAAAAAAAAAACATTTTAAAATGTAATTTTCTCAGCAAAATATGGGGCGAAAAAATTAAAATTTCAAACCTTGCAGTATACGCCCTTATGAAATAATAAATTCATAGTGATAAATTCCTTTTCTATATATTTTCAGAATAAATTCATAAATTTAGTGGACGTAGGAGAATCGGATAAAAAAATACGTTTTGAAACATAATTGACTCGGCAAAATATGACAGAAAAAAAAAATTCAATTGCAAACCTTGCAGTTAGTATAAGATGTTATGAAATAATAAATTCATAGTGATAAATTTAGCTGCGATATTATATTTTCATAATAAATTCATTCAGCTTAGTAGACGTAGGGGAATCGTATCAAAAATACACATTTTGAAAATAACTGACTCGGCAAAATATGGCAGAAGAAAAATTCAAATTGAGAAATTTTGCAAATTAAAATATTACTTTATAAGAAGTAAGTATGTTATTAGTACAGTTTTATGCAGCAAAATAGACGCATTTTGCCTTTTACATTAAGATAAAAAATATAAAAAAATAATTTACTTTGCATTCAATTAACTTTAATTCACTTTTGTATATTTAAATTCGTAGCTTTAACATGTATTTAAATATTTTTATAAATTACCAGCATTGTTTTATTTGAAATTTGCATACTTTTTTGCATTATACATAAAATGGTCTATCTTGGTTTATTAATTAATCATTTATTAACCAAATTAAGTAATCAAAATTAATTCATTTATTAAGCTAAATGAATTATTATCCGAAAGATATGTTGCTAACACAATTCTTTTTACTTAACTCCGTATAATAATGTCCCGAGTAATTTATGATTAATTTTTGGATTTCACTTTAATCACTTCTAGGGCAGTGAGAAGTATGTTCCCCATCTAATTCTTCAATTGTTTTATGACGTCAAGTGGGTTGGTATAAATTCTGATAAATTTTTCAATAAGACAGAAACTTAGATGCTTTAGTTCCTTATCTCACACAAAATGGCGCATCTTGATTTGTTGCTTACTAATTAACTAAATTAATTATTTAATTAATACCATCATATTTATCTAATAAGCAAAATGAACCACTTTTCTTAAGCCAATTTCAACTCAAAAATATTTTAATATACTTTAACTAGAAAAAAGGGCTCTTAAAAGGTTAAAATATACCAGTACATAAAATTTAGTTGCAATGAAAAAATATTAACAGCAAATAAATCAAATTAATACGCGTGACGAAAAACGAATATTTTGTAAAAAGATAAAACTATAAATCTTAGCCTAAAATTCATTCATAAATGTCAAAAGTAAAATTATGAAGGATTCGTTGATAAATGAAGTCAATTATAAACTTGAATAACGTGATATAAAAATTATTAATACGATATAAAGATTATATAAAAATGAAATTCAAAATGCAGTTTTGAAAGGAAAGCTAAATGGCATTTAAATAAATGTATTGCGAGTTGAAGACTAAAGCTCACATGCCGGATATTTAGCCTTGAATTATTAATTCAAATGAAAAGAAGTTAGAATTTATTAGATTGTTTCCATTTTTTTTACTTAAATCTGTCCTTTCCAGTTTGTCATTGCACTTTATTTTGCGAAATGCATTTAATAAAATCTAATGATAACTTCATAAAAATGCCTTAATGTGATGATCCTTCTATCAGAGCTAGGAAATATTACATCTGAATTATTGTATATTTTTATATCTCTTTGTTTTTCTACCGAAACCTTTGAGAGGTAATATTGATGTTAAAAGAGGAATATCATCTGTCGAAACTTTTCCACTATAAAAAAAATAGCGATTTGAACATTCAGTGAATGCACTGAAATAACATGATATTTTTTAAGTCTACAAACAAGAATTTAACATTCGATACTTTTAAAACAAGATTTGAAATATCAACTTAATACAAATGATTTAAAAACTTGAAATTTAATGCGCTTACCAGTATGATTACTCTTATCTTTCAAAATGTGGACAACCAGAACGTGGAGATGAATAAATACGTCAAGTCAAATCCTCTGTTCGACCATGCAGGTCTGATAATAATCAACGAATCCATGAGTCCAGTTACACAACATCAGGTCATTTGGAAGTTAAAACTCTTGAGATCTAGGTGCAACATTTACTGGCACTGTAGCCATGCACTTTCATGATAAATGTTGCCATGAATACTATAAGTGCAGTTCAGGAGTGATTCAACTTGGAGGCATCCATAATTCGCCAGCATTTTAAAGAGAAAACTGTATTGAGTCGAAATATTTGAAACACATTCGTAACTACCATTTTAATTATCTTGCACTCTCTTTTATCTATTAGAGGACTTCTTTCTGTTTTGATAATGCGTAGTCCTTTTGATTCAAATAAATATCTATATACACTTGAGATGTTTGTGGATTATTCGTCATTCTTGTGTTGAATCACAATTTCCATGAATGACTTAATTCCAACTTGTAAGTTAAAAATGCCATATTTCGATGCACACATTGAGGTCAAAAAGTAAGTTGGTTTGGATGTCATTAAAAGCTGAATGGAATTCAAATTCAAAATCTTTTATTGTCATATGGCTTCTACCGCCATATTGAATCAATTCTTTTCAATTCTAGTTATAAATATCATTTTTTAAAAAAAATATGGTTGCATGATTTTAAAAAGTGCAACAAATCAAAGTCGATCGCTGTCCAATAGTGAAAATGTTCCAAAAACTCTTACGTATAAAATGCAAAAAATTTGATTCTCTTGCAATTCTTAAATAAATTTAATCTCTTTCTTGCCGAATAAAAGCGGCGTTGGGATATCATCATAAACAAAAATTAATTGATGTTACTTATGAAGATGATCGAAGACGAAATCTCCCAATGGCTCACCGACTGTCAGCAAATTTGAAGCAATGAGGAAACAATATCAAAAATGGAAACACTGTTTAAGCTGGAAATTGTTGAAATGCAGATATTACCATTATCAGTTCACTTGCCAATTTGGTAGCATACACATTTCTCTTCCCTTATCACACATAGGCGGGAAGTGGAATGATATATATTATGAGGAAAAATTAATATAAATTCAATAAAATGGAACAATAACTCCTTTCTTCGGTGAAACTGAGCTCGTTGAAACTTTAGTCCAAACGTTAAAATGATCAGAATGAAGCAGGGTTCACACGAGGTCAACTATTGCGCGCATTGGAGGAAACGCCTACTACAGAAACATCACGTGGTCGGAACGGGACAATGGCAAATGGTTGTCTCATCGGGACTACTATTTTCCATTGTCCCTTGCAATCACATGAACTTTCTCAAGTAGGCGTGATAGTTGGTCTCGTGTGAACCCCGCTTTAAGCTCGGAAATAGTTGCAATACAAGCCGAAATGCAGATACGAATGATTCACTGTATCCATACAAAGAGAGAAACCAAAACTAATATGATGACTTCTAGACGTCAAAACTAATTTAACGTTTTGTAGATGATAAAACTAATTATTTTTTATTTATTTTGTAAATAATATATAAGAAATAAAAAAGGAAATAACAGTTATCAACTAAGACATCAACTTGTCAGTTATATTAATGCCCCGTTTCAAAGCAACTCGAGGGCTACTTTGGGACTGACCTCGTAATTTTGAGCCACGATCAGATGAAAAGGGCGACGCCTGAGCTGAGCTGGCACTCTTCTCCACACTTCCACATCACACCAGCGGAGGGATATTTGACCTCGATTAATTTAGCTTGTATCAAACCTGTTTACATGGCGGTTCTTCAATAGAATCGGGTCTCGAACTGGAAACCCTTAGATCCCGAAACCAAGACCTTACTACCAGACTACTGCGGCTTCAAATGGGAGGTTGTCAGAAGGGATGTGGTAAAAGGTATCTAAGAGTAATATTGTAAAATATATTGTCAATAAATCTTTAAACAGAACAAATTGAAACTCGTAATTAATTTTTTCTTTATATTTATTTTGTCCCTATTTCAACAGTTTTATAGGTTATTAATTATAAAACTGTTCTGCATGATGAAACGACATATAATGCTACAAAGACACTTCTGAACTGAAGCTCTGAAGACCTTTTGAACAATATATATATAGTTCCTTTTTCGTTCAACGAATTTGATTCGTGATGTTCATGTTTTCCCAAGCATCAGTCCAAGAATAGTACTCGTCACGATCCCATTTGGCGAGCATTTATTTCCACGAATGTGATTCGTAATACTCATATTTAATCCAAAATGTTTATCATGCGTCAGATTCATTTGAAGTATGGCAAGGGGTTAAAAACTGTATATCTACAAATATCAATTAGTAATCCGAAATGATTTTGGCTATTGATAAACCCTCTTCAAATAGATTGCTTTTAGTGATTTTTATCAGCTAAACAATGTCACTTATATTAATAATATTTGAAACCATTTTTTATGTCAATTATTGCATGTTCGCATCGCGAGCACCGGTTGGAACTAGATATATTATTAACTGGTTTATCCAGATAGGATTTAGATTTAAAGAAGGTTCTAGGTTCTTAATATGATAAAAATCAGATCAGCCGGCGTCCTGGCACAAGGGTAGCGCGTCTTTCCCGTGATCTGGGCGTCCCGGGTTAGAGTCCCGGTTTGGGCATGGCTCTTCTTCCGTTGTTCTATCTGTGAGATGTGTGAATGTGCCCTCCTGTAAAAAGGGGTTCTGCAAGCGAATGAGTGATGCGTGAGTAGCAAAGTCGATGAACAACAAATAAGATGAATTCTTTTTTTCTTCATAGAATGATGTCTGTCAACAACATGCCTTTAAAATGTAAATTAATTTACTTTAATTTAAGTGTTGAAAGACAGTTAAACAAGCATGATTAGTTCTCCGGGAACATATTCATATACTCCCTATTAAATGTCATTGTGTATTACTAATTGCATGTCAATGGTGAACAATAGTTTTTAAAGAACTTATTTGAGTTATATTTTTGGCGATTAATCGCTAGATTGTGGTTAATACAAAAGCCCCAGAACAGCATAGGTTTATCTATGACGACTTTTTTCCGACCAAATGAAACCAAAATTTGAAACAGAGCTATAAAAGTAGTCGCAAAATAATTTGTTTTAATAGATGCATTTTTGAGTTACTGCGTTTATGTGCAAGTGACTGCTCAGACCAACAGACAATCGAATTCATGACAGATTTCATACCAAATTTGCTACGGAATTACTCTATAGATGATAAATATGCTTGCTAAATTTTATACATCTAGCTCTTCCCGCTTTATTTTTATCGTGTTAATTTTCATTCAGATATACGGAAAGACATATTTTTCTCTGAACGGATTTTGCAAAAAAAGTTAATAATGTATCAATTTGATGTAAAGACTATATATCAGATTTCATCTGTCTGTCTGTATCGTGAAGTTATTGCGTTAACTTTTAATCATACATCCGGACAGATAGGCTTTCTCTGAACGAACGGATTTTGTGAAAAATTTGATAGAAATGTACAACTTTGATGTAAAGGCCATATATCCAATTTCAATCATCTAGCTCAAAGTGTTTTTCTGAAATGAAAAAGTGAAAAAATATGTTTCAAAGTGAAAAAATATGTTTTTTCGAACTCAGATAAATCTTAAGCTCCTGGAGGTCGAATTTTATAAGTGGGAAAATAAAATTACTCAAAAAGATTGAAACGGAAGACGTATATATCTTTTATAGCTGTCGCCACTTATTTCGAGAATATTTAACAGAAATACTTTTCTAGATACAGGAATTTTTTGATAACGTTTCGGAATTTATTAATATTATTTTACCTTCAAAACTGAAAGGCAAAATTCGAGAAGTGAAATGATTGAAAATCAATGAATTGCAGAATCCACGGATAAACTTTAAGTATTTTCAAACTACATATTTCTTTTTCTTACGATAACGTGTTCAAAACAATCTTACTTCTCTCAATATTATTGATCATTCCAGGAAGTATGGCTCAGCCTCTAAACCCTTTCAGACGTCTCTACTGAATACCAAATGGATTCTTTCTTTTCTTATAAGTTGCCAAAATCTCCCGGGCAATTTTTCAGCTACTTTATTGAATTGTCTGCAGTGGTGGAAAAACGATTGACTCTTTTCCCCTCAGGATGTTTGAAGTTCCATGACATAAATATGTATATATTTCAGTAGAAAGAGAGAAACGCATTTGTAATGTTATCTCTTTCTGTTTATATTTTAAGCGTATGTGTAAACCAGTAGCGCTTCGTCTGGTAGGTGTTCACTTTTTATAACTGTAGTTGAAGAAATGGGACAACGATAGCCTTGTGATAATATTTGAGTTTCAGTAGGGGGGGGGGGGGTCAAATTCAAAATTCGATTCCAAAACAAGTTATTTTAGTCTTATTACTTTATTGTATAATGTAGTAAAGAGAACGTATAGTAATCATCAAAAATTTGAATTCGAGATTTTGACAAATTTCCATGTTTTAGATCTCTCTGAATTCGTAAAATTTTTGGAAAATGTCTGTCTGTCTGCGACAAAGATAATTCAAAGATGCTTTTGACTTATAGTTGAAATTTGGTACAAGTTCTTTACACCAAATTTGCAGATTTAAATCAAATTTTGAGTAAAATATGTTCAGAGGAAATCCGACCGCCCGGATGTTCGAATATAAGTTAATACGGTAACTACAAAACGAAGAAAGCTAGATAGATAAGATTCGGTATACAGACCTTAAATTTATAGTGTAACACCTACCAAAGTTTGAGACTAAACCAAAATCGAGTTGACTGTCTGTCTATCTGTACTTTCAGAAATTTGTGAAAGCGAGAATTCAAAAACTGGTGCTATGGTTCAAATATACCAAATTAGGATTGGGATTATGTGACTCCAAGCTCAGTTTTGAGCCCAATTTTTGTTTCAATCAATTGAGAAAAACGTCTAAAGCACAAAATCGATTCTCGGATACTATTAACAACGCTCCAGGGATTAATCATCATGACCCCTATCTCCATTAAAAATCTATCGTGCATTTGAATCTGGTGCACGTTAAATCAAAATAATCCTAACGCTTATAGGTTGAAAAACTGAATGGAGAAAACTAAGGTATAGTCCTTACATGTAATCGCAGTTCAAAAGTACAAGAGCATTCTACAATAATCTTTGTGTTGCTTCAAAGCGGGACGTTAATATAATTAACTAAAAATTAAAAAAAATATTGAAAAATCTTCTATCATTTCATGAAACTATAATTATATGATGATGGTGATTAGAAAATTGACTACACTATGAATTGCTATAAAATTCCTTTATTTTTCATGTATCATAAGGAAATATTAATAGGGAAAAATGGAAAGGGAATAATTTTAAAGTTGATTAAAGTTACAGCAATAATTTCTTTATAATAATTTATATGGAGAACTGTGATCATCAGATCATTAAAAAATCGACAATATACAATAATTTTCTTTCTTTGAAAAATACTTATTTAATTGGATTCCTTTTTGTTCACATAATTTTGTGTCGTGTAGGCACGACTTCTAACCCGAAATGCATCACTGAATCCTTTTCTCTGTGTCTCTTGTTATAAATCAATTATTCAGTTTAACAAAATAATTTTCCAGTGAGGAAAATAAGTATAACTTTCACAAAAATTTCCGCCAGCTAAATATGTGATGAGAAAGTAAATAAACCGTGTAATAGATAAAAATATTTTAGGCCACAGAAAAATACGAAACATAATTAAAGGGTACGCAAGATAGCGATTTTTGAAATCAAGGTAGCAATGTCGTGTAGAAAAGCAGTAAAGCATCACTAAACAACAGCATCAGCACAAAGTGTTTAGAGTTAAAGAATTAAAAAACTTATTTCATGATCAACATTAGGAAGATGAAGAGATGACACTTGACTTTCGTCTCGATTTAGCTCTCTCTCATTTTTATAATCTCCATGGTGGCGTATGGAATTTTCGAGAAGAAATTACGAATCTGGGTTCTTCATAGAAATATCGCCATAATTGTCACATTTTCTAGAACTATCTTTTTTGCCCCCAATGTCAGCGCATTCGTCCAAAAATGGTAGCGAAGTTTATTGCCAAGAACCGAAATCATTAGCCCGCATCTATTTGTTATATATATCTGTACACTCTTTTCTTTGCTATGAGATTTATTAAACAGATAAATAATATTATGGATGCGTAACAATATATAGAAAACCATTTTTTAATTGGTTCCGAGAATTTTAATTAAGTGGCATTTAGTCTTGATTTATTAATATTTTTAAACCATAGAAATCTTTAAAATTTGTCAATGAATGTAAAAAAAAATGAGTTGATAAATAGTAATTTTTTTAAAAAAAATATTTCTAGCCCCCCTTTTTTTTTCTTTTTTTTCTGATTCCTTACTGAACTAAACACATTATGTGAATTTTCAAACTCATTTGATTTGTCGTATGTTTACAAAAAAGATGTATAAACAAAAGAGATGTATAAATACGAAAAAATCTCACTCTCCTTTCTTTTATAAAGATTTATTTTCTCGTATGCAAAAAGAGAGTATTATAATCACCAAAATATATTAATTTTGTAAATTTAAGGAACTGCAATATTTTATGTCTTTTTGAGTATGGATTTTTTTTTGAATCACATCCACAGGTTTTTTATGTTTATACAAGTATACTTAAACGCGGTAACTTATAAACGGTATTAACCGCTTAACTGTTTTGCTCGAGTGCCAAATATGCATCGATTTATCACATTTTGATAGTTGTAAGAAAAAAAACATTTATAACGATTATAATTCAATATTAAAATTACTTCATATGCATAAATAAGGTCAAGTATTCAATGATTTCCATTTGAATCAAAATAAGAAAATATTCCCAAAATAGGAGGTGTCATTTTATTAGATAGTAAAGAAAATAAAACAGTTAAGGGGTTAAGTAAATAGATGGGACCTGTTTTTGAAAGAGATAAAATAATTTCGGATTCAAAATTCGAAGCTTAATTCTACAAAAAATACTGTCACCCACGTAGATGTTTACACAAGTTTAATCCGATTTCTATAATCAAACATCCTTTCGTGTATGAAAATTACAGTGGAATAAAAGACAATTTAAAAAAATTGAGTAAGTATAATTTTCTGAATAAAATTGCGGAATGTTTATCAAAGTAATGAAAAATAATAAATAAGCACTGCTCAGTTCAAAAATAAATAAATAATTTTAATAAGAGAATAGATGAAATGTAGCAAGTGGCCAAAATGTTAAGTATTCTTTAGTGTCTAAATGCCTTGTGATGACCAAATAATCAGTAATCACCTATAAGATAATAAATCATAGTATTTTTTAAAAAAGTGACATTCGTGCACGTTTAATTCATTTTTTAAAAAATATTCGTCTGTTTTAATTTAATTAACGGAAAGGTCTAAAATATGTTTCGTATATTTACACGGCTAAAATTTACTGAACCATTTTATCCGTAAGATTCGTATTTATTGCGAATACTTGAAATATAGTATCCTACAAATTGCTTTAACAAATCTCTAATCATTTTAACTTTATATCACTAAGAAAGAACGTAATCTAATTCACATTATTGAGGAGTTAAAAGACTAACATAATAACCAATGTGCTTTATTTCTTTTCTAAAATAAATAAATAAAAATTAAAAAAGAAACTGCAGAAAAAGAAAACTTATCACAAGACAGCATTTCCTTTTAGCCGTTTTTTTTGACTAACATGGAAAAAAAAGAACCAGATTATGTAGGTCAAAAAATTATAAAAGCAAAGATAATAGGAATTTAGAAAAATTTTCGAGTGGAAAAACATCATCTCACTTTGAAAAAAACGAAAAACAGCTTGTTTAAAAAAAAAAAATTAGAAAGATAAGAAAAGTTAGATGACGGGAAAATTGTTTTTCTTCCAACATAAAAACAAAACAAAACAAAGAATATTACTCGGTAAGAATATCTACATTATTAGATCCTATTTTCTTATCTGCTTTGAATGCAAGGAAAGAAAAAAAACACCCTGATAAATTGGCAATTAAGATAACTCTTCCAAAATTTAACAGCATTACTATTCCCAACCGCAATGAGAACTTATTAGTAAATGGCCAACCCTTTACCCCCCCTACACCCCAAAAATTAGTTACTTTTACTAATATGTTCTTCCGAGATATCTAAGCTGTGAAAAAAAAGTTTTTAAGGAATTCTTTAATGGTTATAACATATACTTGGGTGAACTTGTATTATAATATTTATTTCATGTTTCATGTTTATTTCTCTCTAACATTTATTTCGTGTTTATTTTATCATGTTTCTCAATAATACCTTATACTATTACAATCTCTAACTAAGTTTATTTAAAAATTCAAATAGAAATTATGCCTTATAGTGTCATAGCAAATGCAACGATGCATCAGGGGCCACATTGGCCTGGTCCTAAAGTTCCGTCTTCGAGATCAAATTGCACTGAAGAACCATCGTATAAATCCTTTGGAGCCAAATGTCTTCCCGATGGTGTGGTGTGGTAGTTCAGAGTGGGATGCCAGCTCAGATGTCATCCTCGTCATCTGCCCTTGGTTAAAAATAACAAAGTCCTATCCAACATAGCTTTTGTATTGCTTTAAAACGGGACGTTATTATAACTAAACTAATATTGCATTAGTTACCAGAAAAACAGAACACGTATATTCTTTATAAATAAGCGGACCATAAATTTTAGTTTAATATAGAGCACGGGTGGAATGAAGATAACTGCGATCAGCTTACAAAAAGAACGCATAATTGAATAATTATTTCTGTTCATACGTCATTCTTTACATTATGATTTTGGTAGTATTTTCTATAAAATGTTACAAGATTTACAGTGATTCGTTTTCATTGGCCGCTACTATCTACAGCCAAAATTATTAAATAACAGTTAAAGCTGTCACTTTTAGTACACGATATTGTACGATATCTCCACGATGTTCTTTCATATTTTGAGCCTCGGATATTATCGTGAAGATATCGTAAAAAGGTTGTTGGATATTTTGAATTAATAGGGTGTGTGTCCTACAATGCAACATTAAGCTGCACATTTAATTAACACGTGGTGTGTCTATGCCTGCAAAGAAATTGTTTATCATCCATAATATGAAATCTGAAAGTGATATCTACTTTGTCTGTGAAAGAACAAGTCAAGATGTATTACGTCATTACGAAATCCATTATTTTGAATTCTTTTACATGAAGAATTCGGTGCACATAAGGACCAGGCACTCTCTGTTCAATTTTGAGAAAATTTAATGTTCAAAAATTCTTTTTCAGGTTCTTTTTAAAATATTAAAAATATGTTTACGAAAAGTTTCCTACTGTCCCAACGTTTTAAAGCAATTTAAACTTTTTCCTATATTAAAACTATTTTACAAAGTTTACCTCGATCCCATTTGTTACTTATTCTTAAACTTTTAAATGGGTATTTGGCCTGTTGTGTTTAGAATTGTTAACAAATATATGTAAATTAATTCTTTACAGAATTTACTGAAATGTAATGTCGCTAAAAATTATACATAATTTTGAAATTCTAAATTAAAAATGGTGCAATACGACATTTTAGATGGTATATATTCCTTACGTGCTTGCAATGCCAATTGAGAATATAAAATTACTTTATTCTTGTACATATTTATCGCGGCTTGTCATCGTAATTCAATTTTGAAAAAATGAAATTGTTATCAGGACATTTCGTAAGAGAATGAAATTTTTCATATTAACTTTTTGTAACTATTTTGAAGTTAAAATTATTTATAACGAAGAAATCATAAGGTTTAATGTGAAATTTAGTTGCAACGGACGAAAAGGAAGTGTAATATGTTTTAAAGTAGAAACTTAATCCATTAGTTACTAATTAGTTTATTATAGATAGAAAAATATAAACCTTTAAGTTAAAATTAATTTTTGTGAACTAATTTATTAAGAAAATTTTCCTGAAAATTATGAAGGAAATATTTAGCATTTAGGATACACCAATGCTGCTATTTAGCTTTGTTTAGTTAGATTTTCATTTGATTTTTTGAGATAGTTTGTTTACTAAATTAGTAATTTTACATATTTGAATTTATCAATTGTTGAATTTACTGTCTTTGTACTGTATATACTAATTCTTATCTTCTAAGAATCTCAGTTTCTTGAGATTTTTGTATCAATACCTGGGCGAGAATCAAAGTTACTGCAAAATCATTAGTTTGAATCCTTGCTTAAAGGTGACTCTTGATAAAGTCTTCATGCCGGATTCATAATTTCTTTTCAATTACTTTTTTAAGTTTTACATTTTATTGTATTTTAATGCAATATAAATTTAAGGCTCATTGATTATTTCTAGTATGGATTTATTATAAAGGGTGTCCCAAAATTAGTACAAGATTCTAATTTGCCACCATTCGTGCAGAAAAATATTGGAAACCATATTAAAAAACCATTTGACAGCTGATAGTTTAAGGTTCTAAAAATGAAGCATTATACGATAGAACAACGTGCCAACGCAAGATTAAAATTATAAAAGCGCGCTTTTTTTTAAAAAAATTCTTATAATTTTATTAAATCGTAATATACACAGGACAGGGTTATGTATGGAATAATACATAGAAAAAATAGCCTCCACGGCTTTGCTGGGGCATACGAACTATTTTGTCGAAATTGTCCACGACCATTTTACATAAATGTGGCTGAATTCGTTGATGCTACGTTGAATTTTCCTCTTTCAATGCTTGTGGGCTTGTTGGCATAGACCGTTGACTTCAAATAACCCCATAAAAAGAAATCCAATAGTGTTAAATCACGCGATCTAAGGGGCCAATTCCAAATTTTCAAACTGTGACCGTCAGACGTTCATTATTTTTAAAATATTATTCAAAAATGAAAACACGCCTTCTATCGTGTAACGACTCATTTTTACTAACTTTAAATTATCAGCTATTAAATTGTAATAGAGTTTCCATCACTTTACTACAAGAAATGATGGCAAATTCAAATATTGCGTTAACTTTGGGACACACTTTAGATATTTATCGAAGTAAAGTTTTTAAAAATGAAAACTTGAATTGAACATATAACCGACGTGCTAATTATTAAATTTCAACGACAATGACATTTGTTTATAGAAAAAAGTTTATAGAAAAAAATATAATGAAGTTTCAAATGCTGTGTCGATTTTTATAACAAATATCAGCACCATTTTCGAAAGGTTTTAAATCCATTAATTATATAAAACTCAGATTTTTAATTCTAATCTCAAAATACATCAGAAGGCATGTGTGATTCTATCAGTTAATTAGCTTAAGAATTTTGAGCCTCAGAAAGTCTTCGTCAAAATGCCTTTAAACTAAGAAACAAGAAGAAAAAAATCGGTTGTTGAGCAACTTTCTCTAAAAGATTTATTAATCAAATTTTAGGAGTAATTAATCGATTTTAAGGAAGGAAATTAAAAAAAACTGCGATTTCGATAGTTATCTTCATCATTTACTGTCAAAAGATGAATAATTGTGGAGTTGTTAATATCGATACGATGACAGAATCGATTTTGTGTTTTAAGTAATAACTATAATCGATTTAAAAAAATTAAATTAAATGTTCCTTAAAATGATAAGAAATTTCTCATTTACGTTATTATATCACAAAAGCTCTTAGAATAACTGTTGTGTTTGTAACAAATATATATATATATATACAGGCAAAAAAAAAAAATCCCCTATATATGAAACCTTAGCGGTCTATCCGCTCAACCAATCGAACCAAAATTTCAGACAAGGTTGTTTGAAGGTATGCGCTGGAGATTGTGATAATTCTAAACAACGCAGAACTCACGGTTACGGTTACAGTGAGAGAATTTTGAAATTTTCGAATGGCAACACCCACTTTTTCTTTGCGCAAATTGATCAGCGTATTGGAAAACCATAAATGGCGTTGGAACGATTAGCGTGTGACGAAAATTGCCGCCGTAAAGCATTTGCAAAGAAGAGCATTATAAAGGACCAATGACAACACAGAGAGGAAAGAGAAAAAAAAGTTTTTATTGGAATGGAAAGTTATAATTACAGGTTTTCAAC
>JAPMOR010121334.1:58465-128370 GCA_026543865.1 Argiope aurantia | reverse complement strand
GAGTCGTGTCCTCTTTACAGATGAGAGTCGTTTTAGTGCCACAAGCGATTCCCAACGCCAGTTGATTTGGAGAGAGGTCGAGACACGGTTTCATCCCAGTAACATCAAGGAAAGAGACCGTTTCGGTGGTCCTGGAGTTGTCGTCTGGGGAGGCATTATGATGAACGGGCGGACTGAGCTCCACGTTTTTGACAGAGGTTCTGTAACTGGAGATCGCTATTGTCAGGAGGTGATCCTTCCCCATGTGCGTCTGTTCCGAGGTGCCATTGGATCAGACTTCGTTTTTATGGATGACAATGCACGGCCACACAGGACTCATGCTGTTGAGGAGCTCCTGGAAAGTGAATATATCACTCGAATGGATTGGTCGGCGTGCTCCCCTGATTTAAATCCTATAGAACATGTGTGGGATGCTTTGGGGAGATGCCTTGCTGCACGATTACATCCTTCTGGGAACACCCGATAACTTAAGCAGATGCTGATTGAGGAATGGCCACTCTTACCTCAAGAACTGTTGGACAATCGGGTGCTGAGTATGGAGAGACGGTGCGAAGCAACCATTGCAGTAAGGGGAGGGCATATCCCATACTAAGGAACATGGACATTGACATGTTCCTTAGTATGGGATATGCCCTCTTCTTGGACAGAGAATCATGTGTAACGATACTATGAATTCAATAAAGCCTTTTTTTGTTTGATTCCATACTGTATGCATTGTATTCATTTCTACGCAACTATGCTTTCGTCATTCTTTCAGAACAAAATGCTGTATCTCATTTCTGAATTTCATGATTCTCAGATGATTTCTCGTGAAGTTATGGCAAAAAACATCCCTGTTGCTTAAGTTTTGCACACCAGTGTAGAATATCCTCTTCTTTCCATTGCATTGCAAAAGGATCGGTATTTCTGCAACTTTCTCGCGTTATCTGTAATAGAAATACTATCCATCCACAGCATAAAATTGTGCAATTCGGGCAAAGCTATGAACGCCGAAGTACTCAGATTTTTATTTTCAGTTTCCTACTCACATGAAATGTGTGTTTAGAAGCATATTACAGAGAATCGAATATACAACAAACTCCAGAGTATCCGGCTTAGTTTTCTTAATGAAGATGGTAAGGCATTGCATTCGCAACATTGCCAAGGCATTGGGAGCGGGCATCTGCTGCGGTCCTCCTACGTGTCGTGTATAAAATACAAGTTGTAACAGGAAAAGAGCAGCGTTTTGCTCGTTGTTCAATGCTTCGTCAGTGTGTAATGGACCTCAATTGTTACTGCTGTTCCTGATTATAACTGCACATTACGTACAAGATTCATAAATTATTCTTGGGGTACGCTTAATGTTTTCTAAATACATCACAGTGTACTTAACTTTCGCGCACTTGGCATTTTGAATACGTTGACTGCCACGCTGAGTTTCTTACGATGTAGTTTATATGTGATCGCCTGTCACATCAGTCAAGTTGTTAAAACTGATTGAAATGAAAATTCGATTCAAAACTAGAATTGTAGTCGCAAGGTCATTTATTTATGTTATTGCGTTTTGAATTATTACATTTATGCAAAAGTACAAACTAACAGGTGGCCAACCCTATTGCAGATTTAGTGCAGAATTTTCTACGAATCCACATTGTAAATACTAAAACTATTAAATTAATTTCATTTATCTACGTTGTTATTTTTTTTGCCCTTGAAAGATTTGGCTCCAAATTTGGTCATGTATCCACATTCTAGATGCAAAATTTGAGTACCAAATTTCATCATTCTGTCACTGTTAATTTTGTGGTTATCGTTTACTTAACTCTGACTGACGAATTTTTTCTGAATGTATTTCATTCAAATTTGACAGAAATCTACAAACGTGGTTTTAAGTTTATATACCAAATTTTATCTGTCTACTTCAAAGCGTGTTTTGAGCTGTCGTATTCCCAGACTGATAAACATAATTCTGCTTTTGTGTGTGTGCGCGTGCGTTTTAGGGCTGTTTGTGACATGGACATTCATAAAAATATCAAGTTAGAAATTTTGTGATGCTTACAATATTTTTCTCTTTAAATAATATTTCTCATACGCGAAAGTAAAAATCTATTTTCCGAGCTCAGGGAGCTCTAAAACATAGATTCATTTCCGAAATTCGAAAATTTCACTACTGAAATATTTTCTTTTTGTGTTCTTCGTAAAAAAAATTAAAAGAGAATAAATAAAAGATCTTTAAAAATAACATGAGCAATTCTAATTAAAATAATCTTATTCTAAAACATTGAAATTCGTATCCGAAATTTGACGCTCGCAGTTGTAATATTTTCCCTTTGTATACTCCAGAGAAATTTAAACAAAAATATCTTTTAAAATAATACGAATAATTCTAATTTGAATAATCCTAGCATATCAAAAGATGATAAAAATGCAAATGACAGATGAAATTAAATCATACATACTTTACACTATAAGCACAAAAATAATTCGTCCCTTACTTGCTAAAATTTGGAATGAACTGGAATTAAACTTTTGTTGTTTGAAAGAATAAGGACATTTCTTCTTTTTATTTGGAATTATTATTTATTTTTTGTAAATTATAGAATATAACGAGCGTTTTACTCGTAATATAAACTTGTATATAGGATTTTTAGCATATTAACGTCCCGTTTTAAAGCAACACTAGGACTATTTTAGGACGGACCTCGTAATTTTGAACTGCGGTCAGATGACGTATAGAACTAGGAAGATGGAAACATAGTTGTGTCTTGGGGAACAAATGCTTACTAAGAAAGAGCTTTCTTATTTTGTGATTTGAATTTTATTCATTTAAAAATAAATCGAAATTTTAGCGTTTTCTCAATAAATAACCGTTTCTTCTCAATGTAAGTTATGAAGCACTGTTTAAATTTCTGGCATTCCCTCTCTTTTTCATAATAGCGGATTGAAAATTAGACATTCTAGCTTTTAACAAATATTTTAATTGACTTTTTTTATACTCTTGATGATATAATTATATTCTTCTCAAGATACTCTTAATGAAAATTTCGCTTAAAATTTTAGTTAATCCAATGCTTTGCTTTTCTAAACCATTTTAGAATTTCCCAAAATGATATTTATATCTTCTTAAAATCATTTTTGAGAGTTGAATCTAAAAATAGCATTGTTGAGACTTTTTAATTATTGTGCCTGTTTACAA
Organism: Argiope aurantia; assembly: GCA_026543865.1. Classification (NCBI taxonomy): domain Eukaryota; kingdom Metazoa; phylum Arthropoda; class Arachnida; order Araneae; family Araneidae; genus Argiope; species Argiope aurantia. The sequence goes on along the minus strand of JAPMOR010121334.1, from coordinate 125,195 downwards.
CAAATCAAACAAATCATTTCATTTTTATATGAAGTACTTTCATATATGCAGGTGTCCTGGCTTAGGGCTAACGCGATCTGCTCGTCCCGAGTTCGAGTCCTGGTTCGAGCATGGCTACCTTCTGTTCTCTTCTTTCTACCCAGTGTTTCAGGGCTTCTTTATCCGGTATTCTATCTGTGAGGATCGTGAAAGGGCCTTTTCCCCCCCTCCCCGTAAAAAAGGGGTTGTGCAAGCGAGTGTGTGAGTGTCATCTTCATATGAGCTAGAAGACAGACTTCTGCCCTCGTGTGCTCAGGGGTCTTTACCCTCAGAAGCTACTGCACACCTCCTCCCCATTTCTCTTGGACTTGGTTTGAATTGGTGTTCAATCTAAGGGTGATAGGCAACAAGAACTTTTATATATTAAGTATATTAATATGGTTATGACTTAGAAATTCCAACCATGGCTATCAGCAGAAAGAAACTGCAGAGCAATCAAATTGATATTTTTTAATAGATAATTATTTCCAAATAAGCGATGATAAAAAATAATATTATCTTTTAAGAAAAGTCAAAATTGTAGAATTCAAATCAAAATTTATAGACCATCTTTTAATATGCATTTTAAATATTATTCCTTAATAAGAGACTCAAAACAATCGAAAAGGAATCGCTCAAAATATTTTTTTATGGTTCATCTCCTTACAATGACCGACAACCTTCAATGGCATGCAACACCAAATACCCTTGGAGAAGCATTTTATTGTTTCACACATACAGAAGATATCTATCTACAAATGAAATCAGATGCCGTTTGAAGAAAGCACCAAGTAACATCAGCGTGAGAGAAAAAAGGCGGGAAAATGGCGTTTTCAGACATCGCTTATGTTCATGGAGTTCATGTCAGACCTGAAACAACAAATAACAAATATTCAAAAACTCCTGAGTCTCATTTAATCAGAATTCATATAGAATATTTTTCATAAGCATTTTTTCAACATTAAACAATTTATAAAATTTATTCAGCAATATGAGTGGAAAGATTGTTTTTATCTTAGATAATTTTATTTCTATTCTAATGAAATCTATTCTAAATATTAACTATTCTATTCTAATATTCTATCTGTTATAAATATTAACTATTCTATTCTAATATTCTATTTATTCTAAATATTAACTATTCTATTCTAATATTCTATCTATTCAAAATACTAACAATATACAGTCGTTTAGAATAATTGCAGACGATTTTTGAAATTGTAATTGTTTTTTTCGATTAAAAATAATAGCATACGATTAAGAAGATATTTACATTTTTGTGAGTGATTATTTTATGTTTTGTATGGCTCATGAACTAGTGCCTTTCCCCCCAAGATTTCTTCAATAACCAGCCTCATTTAAAAGAAAGTCCTCATTAACCACGAATTGTTCTTAATTATCCCAGAGATTACGGGCAAACTAGGAACATGTGTTTTGGCTTCTGATTACAGTAAATAATTTATTTAATGAGAATATGTTTGAAAGGATGAAAAATGCTGTACACCGTAGGAGTCTGTATTTTTCTATTTTGCTTCCAATTAAACTTCTGTTTTTTAGCCTATTTTTCGGCAAAAATATCATTTATTTCATAGAATATCACACATAACCATAACTACTTTCATAACTATTATTACCTTCATTTTGAAAAACCATATAGTTATTCAATATTCAAATTTGTTTGACAGAATTGGGAAATGAGTTTCTGTCATAGCAAAAATGACTGAATATTATGGCACATGAGAAGGAAAATTTAAGACTTAAAGCTACTCATTTAAATTAGTAAAAATATTAGTAGTTCAATTTAGTCGTAGAAATAAGAGTTTCCTGTTTTGACAGAATACTCAATCCATTATCCAACTCATTTTTCCTTTGCGTTTACTCTTTAATATAAATAACAACTCTTATCCTACCATCAGTTCAAGAATAGTTTCCGAGAGTGTAGCATTCATCCGATTTACGGAAATCGCTCATTGGTCATTTGACATCGAAACAAATTTTGATTTAGAGGAATTCATGCTTCTTAAATTTATCGTATTCCTTCCTATTTACCAACATAAACTTTTGCTGAACATTTATTCTGAAATGCTAACAGTTTCCAATCAAAACCTTTTGAAAACTAAATCATGGATGATTCTAGATAAGTTATTAAGTCAGCCATCGAAGTCCCCTTTTCTTGTTGAAAAGGGTCAAAATCACCATTGTCTGATTTGCGCATTTGCGATTTTATCTTTCTAGTCACAAGTTGAATCTTTTCCCCTGTATTTAACATTAAAAGCCTTCAGATTATTATTACGATATACGATAGACTTTTTAAGCTCCTAGTAGTTTATTCAATAAATTAAGAAATTAAATATTAAAGCATTAATTTCTGAAGTTGTTTTATTACGTTTAAAGTTAATTCCTAATGTATAATAAATTTTTTACAAATCTACTAAAACTATAGGCTTCCGTTACATTAAAAGCCTGTTTCCAATCATTCCACGATGAATATCATCTCAAGAGGGGAAAAAAGTAAAATAGAAACTTCCTCCTATTCGTTATTTTTATATATCAGATAAATAACTTACCAAATTACTAAAATATAACAGTAAATAAGCAAACAAATTTAAAAAAAAAACGAAAAATGAAATTGACTAAAATTGGCTTCATTTTTTCTCAAATTATTTAAAACAAATAGATGCAAGCAACATCACATGTCACTGAAACAAGAGCGAATATATTTTCTTCTTTCTCCATAGGATGTCAAGAAAGAAAAAAAAAAGCTTCCGCTTTTGACAATGGCTCATGAATGTTCTCTATATCACCGTTCCTAATTATTCCTTGTTCCAAATTACCCTGCTTAACATTACATTTTTATTTTAGTTATAGGCATCCTATTTTATGTAACTTTTCCTCAACTTTAGTTTCTCAACCCCAAAACAGTAGATAAGCGGTTTAATTTGAAAAGATAAAATCGTAATTGCATACAAAGTGATACATGATACAAGATAGTCATATACCTTGGATCATACCGTTTTGCATCTTGTTGTCTTTTATAAGATTAATTTTAAAAAAAAGTAAAATCATAATTGCATGCAAAGTAATATATAGTACAAGACAATGCGAGTACTGTACTGCTTTATTGCTTTGATGTGGGTACTGTCATGTATCTTCGATCACCGCAGCGGGGTTTTCGATGATGGTACTGTCATCACACATAGCTATAAAGATTTGGTCCTTGAAGCGTATGTGAAGTTGTTCCAGGGGCTACTGGTCCGGACTCATTTATACTGACTATAATGTATGGTCACATAAAACTTAGATTGTTGGTTATTTTCTTGAAGGAGATATTCGCCATATAAACAGGCCTTCGAAATCACCCGATCTCAATGCTATTGAACATGAATGAGATGGTCTGAGAAGAGCTACTGCATAGCACAACTCCATCTCTAAAGACCCTATTGAAATTAAAAGCCGCGCTTTTGGAAAAATGGGCTTTGTTGCTATAAAAAGTAATTGGCATCTTCATAAACAACATGAGAGCACGTCGTGAGGCTTATATAGCAGTGTATTGTGGTTATACTCCATATTAGATAAACTTTTCTCGAGACACAATCTCTATCTTTGATTCATGAATTAACATTTTTGGTATACTCTGTTTCTTAATTCACAATTAAAATATTTCTCATATTGTTGCGTTCTTTCTCCCATTGTAATATATCTCTGTGCCAAATTTCGTAGCAACACATTTAATAGTTCATTAGTGTTCACAGATTTTGTGTTTGCGACCTTAAATTTGACATGAGTGTACCTTGAATTACACTCCTTTGCCCCTTGCATGTTGAATTTTCTAATCTAGTATTTTGGTTTAATCCTTATCCTGATATCAGATGCGATGAGAAGGAAAAGGATCTAATATGAACTGTTTGTCTTGGAGCTCTTAACAGAGGCATCAACAATGATAGTAGTTATATTAATGCCAGTGATGTTTCCCTCAACGAACGTGTCTTTTCTGGCTTTCTTTTGGCTAATTTTACTGCCAGTGTTATGATATGATAAATGATCTTCTGTTCCTATTTTTGTCATCCTTTCGTTTGACTAGCCACTCAAAATTTTTAAGCCACAGTATTAACTAATTTCTTTGTTAATCCATTATACAAAATTTCTAAAAATTTGATTTCCCAGATAAATTTTTCTTCAATTCAAGTTTATATTTCGATTCCTTTTATTATTTCTATAACAATATGTTCTATTCGAATTATGCATCTTTTTGAAAAGGGCCATCAATGTCTCTGGTTTAACTGGTCTGGATCCAAAAATTATAAAAAAGAATATTTTACCCGCGAATATATTACCTAGGACAAATTATATCAGTACATGGAGCATTTCCTGAATACTTCTACAGTTTCATAAAGATGCAAGACAATACATGTATATGTGAGGAAGTAGACTCGCTTCAGCACTACATAACAAAATGTGTTGAACTCAGTGAAATTAGAGGAAGATTCATTATGGAAGTAATTTTAACACAATATTATAAAACCATGGAAAATTTAAAAATAAAATTTAAATTGAAAGAAAGGATGAAAATTTTTTTTAGCCTTTTACCAACAGTTTGAAGATTCTTTGCATTGTTTTCTTATGCAAAAGTTGGAAAGTTAATGAGTATAATGCTGTAATGTGTATAACAGCATGTCACAATACCCGCCAGTATTACAATATCCCCAGGCTTAGTTCTGTGGTAACCGGGTGATTGGCTGTGATTTAAAAAATATATATATTTCTGGAATAATGACGGGAGCCAAAGGTCAGTCTTGTGCAGAAATATAGAGATAAGATATTAACAATTTATGCCATTTATAAAGTGGAATACAATATTATGGAGGAAAAATAATATTTTGACCCGGGCGCTACTAATATTCGCTACATCACTGACAAGTAGACATATAAAAACATCTACTAAATTCCGTAACAGAATATATTGATAAATTTTACCTCCTTCCATGGTATTTGAAGTGTCCTTTGCTATCGAGTCGCCTCATATCCCGCATGATATATACTGCGCGTGCACCGGAGAGGGAAGGGTCCGAGACGGAGGTGTCGCAATTGGAGACATAAGTACTGGTCTGAGAGGCCCGAGTGGTACGACATTTCCATGTGTACCGGTGGTTTGGGTTGCGGCGCAGGGCGGCACGTACGTACGCCTTGCGCACAACCGTCTGTACCTATACATGAGAAAAGAATACATTAGAGAATTAGAATTTATATCAAGGTGCAAACTGAAACTGCAATTAGCTGCCTCAAACCTCAGATTATCAAATAAAAAGTGTCTCAAAGTTAATGCAAGATTTGAATTTGTCACCATTCGTAGAGTAAGGTGTTGCAAACCCCATTGAAAAACCACCTGACAGCTGATTGTTTAGGGTTAGTAAAAAGATGGAGCGTTACACGATAGAACAATGTGCATTGAAGAACACACACAGTTCTTTTTTCTTTAAATTGTTAGATTTTTATTAAATCGTAAAGTACATGGGATAGAGTTATGTATGGAATAAAACATAGGGCAAATGGCCTTAATGGTGCTGGCACATACGCACTCTTTTGTCGAAATTTTCTATGACTATTTTAGATAAATGTGGCTGAATTTCTTTGATGCACCTTTGAACTTCCTCCTTCAATGCACGCATGTTTGTGGGTTTGTTGTCATAGACCTTTGACTTTAAATTACCACATAAAAAGAAATCCAACGGTGTTAAATCACACGATCTAGGGGGCCAATTCTCAAATGTTCGAACTGTGGCTGACAGATTTTCATTATTTTTGAAATATTGTTCAATTTACTAACCTTAAACTAGTAGCAGTTAAATGGATTTTTAATAGGGTTGCCAACACTTTACTGCGCGAATGGTGGTAAATTCAGATTTCATGTTAATTTTGGGTCACCCTTTATAAAAACTAACTCAGTTTTGAGTTAATACTAAATCAATTATCTTACTGCGATACCTCTTCGATGGTATCAACATTTTTCCTTCTTTTTTTTTAGTGCTTTACGTTTTAAAATACATCTTAACATAATTGAATATTTTTCGTTTCTACACATGATACACACCAAGGCATGACTTGTAATATTTATTTATTGTTTATTGATATATAATATAAAACAATTTTGAACACAATAAGTAAACTCAGGAGCTATAAATATTTAATTTTAAAGATTTTGACCGCGTGATTTTATTAGGGTATATACCTTGTTGTAATGCAATAACGCTATTTTCGAATAGACAAAGCATGAGTTCCGGAAGCAACTTTTACAACGATTTGTCAAGTTTTTTGAAATAAAATCGATATTTCCCAGATTTTATGCTAGAGCAGCTGGAATAAGTCTCAGAAAATGGGTCATGGATTCTAACCTACAGCCCTTTCATGACATTCTTTTGTAGAGATTATGATTATATAGTTTTCAGAATTCTAGTTTTTTAATTTTTTTTCTTTGAACGTAGAATACTATATTGATTTAATAATATCTAACTTACTTGTGATAAATAAAAGAAATCTTACGAATTAACTCCAACACGTTTATCTCAGACCGAGAAGATATTAATTCAAACATTATTTTTTTTAACCAGCGCATTGGGATAGAAATGGATAAAAATCATCAAAGAAAAAAAAAGAGTACATACTTTGTTTATAAAAGACTTTCTTATGAAAAGTGCGATTTCATAAATTTAATTTAAGTTCAATAAAGTATATCTGTCTTAATATCCCTTTGTAATGCGTCTCTTTAAAGATGGACGAAACAGCTAATAGCTGTTTGAAGTGGAAAATGAAAATGGTATTACCATTTACACATTTGCAATCGTTACAAAGTGTTATATAATATCTGCTCAAAATTTTTATTATTATTTTGTCATGAATCCGCTTTCAAAAGCTGCATGTCTCTAATAATCAGCTATTTTATTTTCCCATTGCAATTTAGCTCCAGACGGAGACCTTTTAATCTTAAGTCAGCTGACAGAATGGCGTCTATATAGAAGCAAAGACATGGACTTCCCCTAACATCTCTTGAGATTTGATAAGGGAGTGAGAATTTACTATCTCCAAGTGGCATCTTGATGGCTCTAGGCATTTCAAAATTGTTATGTGTCGAGTACAATTTAAAGTGACTGTAAGAGGAAAGTTGCATCTTTAGAAAATAATGCTTTAATTCATAATCGAATAGAAAAGATGCATGAAATCAAAATTTTAATTTTAATCAGAGATTATCGCACTTAGTAGTATTGGCTGGTTTAAATTGCATTGAAAGATATTAGTTACTCTGAAATACACAAGGGTTATACACAAAATTATTTGAATTATATGAAGGTATTTAGTCCTTATTTCGTAATGTCTTTATCTAAGCTTTTCATTTTCTAAGCTCATTTCCAGGAGAAAAAACAATACAAAGCTATAAAAATATTTAGAAAAAACGTGGATATCAATTGTGACCACTGATAAAAAAAACATCAAAAAGTTTTTTATTTGAAATTATTTTCAGATATTTCGTTTTACATTTTCGAGTTCCTATTTATGATATTAGATTTGGGGTAGAATTTCTAAATGAAATAAAGGTTTTATATGGACATAATTGATGAATCTTACAAGAACGCATAATGGGAATCGAAACTTCGAAATGAATCATATCAGAATGCATACTGGGAATCGAAACATCGAAATGAATCATATCAGAGCGCATAATGGGAATCGAAACATCGATGAATCATACCAGAATGCATAAAGTGAACGAAACACTCTATATAATCTTTGCAATGTTTCATTCTCAATTGTAAATTAATTAAATGTGATGTCCATATTTTCACATCTGAGGTTGTTATAATAGGAAAAATTAAATAAATGAAATATATAGTTATCAAATTCTCTTACCTCTATATTCATAAAGCAGTACAGAATAGAGACAAATATTCCCTGAAAAAGAAATGAAAAACATAAACGTAACGCCAATGATACATCAATGAGAAATAATGCATTTGAATTCGAATAAAAAATAGATTCGTTTTAATACTCCTGGCCTAAAAATGTGTCGAACCGAAATTAATACTACATACAGTCTTTAAAATGGGAAAGATTCCACTGAGGTGGAAATAAAATGCAATATCTTTATTTACATGGATCTGATTGGAATGAAATCTCTTTTTTCTTACCTGGGATGACTGAAGGGTAGCGTTGGTGATCATGTAGGCCTCTTCCAACTTGCTATCGTCTCTGGGGTTGACGCAGAATAACAGATGAGTGATACCCAGAAGGGGGAAAAGCAAAGCAGTGGCTTTCATAGCACGTCTGAAACATTGATTAAAGGTCATATTTTTTGTTTTAAATTAATGAATTTTCTTGAAATATGTAAGTAATTTCAAGACGTGCATTTTGAGGATTTTTTTTAAAAAATTTCTTCTTATCTATGAGTGCTACTCTCACCTTATACTATACTTGATTTTCTTTATTATGTTATGGTGCTCTGTACTATCGTGTCTATTATTTAAAATTTCAATGAAAATAATGGAAACTAGAGAAAAAAGTACAGGCTAACCAAACATATATCATTAAACAAATATTATTTAAATAATATGATGGGTTATAATGAAATTATTTGGATCAAAATTTCCGAAGTTATCCCCCAAAACAACAAAAATATGATTCAAATTAAATTTAGAGAATCAGAAAGCCGATATTTGATATCATACACCCCAGGTGCATTTCTTCTTTACCTATACATTTACCATGTGTTGGTAAAAAAAAAAGACAGTTGAGATAATTATTTATTGTAAATTTCTGTTTTCCTTTTCTCTCCAAATTTGCGCGACTCTTTATATATTGAATTTCCAACAAAATGAATTAAATCAGCTGCCATGAAACGTGGAAATATCTGAAATACAAGAGCCACTTAAGAAAGTTAGTATAGCTTTTTTCAACGCTTATGAAACATTGCAGTTGCTGTGTTTCCTACGTAGGTTGCCTTATTCGAATGCTTTACGAAATGATGATTACAAAGAGTGGCGAAGAAGGAAACAAAGACATTTTTAGAGAAAAACTTCAAAAGAAGCAATTCTAAAAGCCTTTGATTCAATACGAATGCGATTATTATTTCAGGAAGATGTCAAAAGTTTTTCAATCTTAATAAAAATGTGCTTTTTATTAAGATTTAATTTAAAAAAATGTACTTTTTATAATAATTTTTTAAATGCATTTTTATAATAAAATAGCATAAAATTATTTTCTTGGAAATTGTATCTTTTATAATAAAGGTTTATAATCTTTTTCACACTTCAGGATATATGAGAAAGAAGCCAAAGTAGATTGGGAAATTTAGTGGAAGCTCATTTCTCGTTGACACATATATCTAATGGATGAATAATAGCATCTGCAATCAAAAGTAGATATCGTGTACTGTTTTTAAGATAACAGCGTTAATTCCAAAGTTTTCCGCTAAGAAGCATTATAGATAGTATCTTCACATGTCGTATAACAATTTTAATATATATAGACACCACTTTCATGACTATAGATGTTGTTATTTGGGTTTAAATGATTTAAATGCCCACCCTGTATATTCAAGAGAAAGACACACAATCGAATCTCTCTGTTTCTCTAATGGTAAAAATTAGAAAAAAGGAAAATAAGCAAAAGAATGACATACACGTAGATATTTATTTCGTAGCAACAATTTTTAAATACTTACCTCACTTGTATAATTTCAAACGTGGAACTCGTTTTCATTTTCGTTACCAGGATTCGTACGATATTCACGAGGAATATGAGATTTATCTGTCGAAGAGAAAGTTTAAATCTTATAAAGGCATGCTTTTTAAGATTAAAATGTTTTTCTCTTAAAAATGCAGCATGAAAAGACAAGTCAAATTTAACTGGGAATATCGTTAAAAAAATTTAAGCTCAGAGCATTACGTTTTAATTTCAGAGGCATTTTAATTGGTATAAATTTTACAAATATAGAGAAGTACCATTTATTAGGTTTTCTGCTCAGGGTTATAAATCTGTATTTTATTAATCCTTCGATGGTGAAATATTGAGTACAAAAAATATCTTAAGCAGTACTTGATCTTAAAGCATTTGTTATCTAGGATATGGAAGAACCATTTTTAATTTTAAGGACTGATATCTTTAAAAAGAACACTTTAAAAAATTTAGAGATTGGATACTGTAAAAATATCCCATTCTTCTAATGTTCCAATAAACTATTATGAAGATTTCGAGCCTTATATAGATTTATCTTCAGTAACTCCAGATACTTTTTTACAAGATTCTTGGTCGAATTATAAATATTCCCATGGAAGAAGAGAAATTATATTACCAAATAATTCAGTTTGTAAAATTCCCTTGAATTTACAAACTGAATCACAGTCAATGCACACAATTAGAGGTATTCAATTAATTATATTTGTGCAAGACACACAACTAAAAGTTGTGGATTTTCTTAAGCATATGTTCTCAGGTAGAAAATACCAGTATAGCATTATTTTAGAACAGCAAGACAAATCAATTTAGAATAAAAGGTGTACTTTGGGTTAATGAAGAAATCAGTTTTCTTTTCCCTTCTTTCCTTCTCTTTTTCTTCTTTTTTTTTGATAAATAGTGCTCAACAAAAGAACTCTTATTTATTTGTATTTCCTAAATACATATAAAAAAATGTCAACACAGTTGAGAATGCATTCCCAGTCTTTTGATTTTTTTTTTCACTTTTCAATTGTGTTTATTTTTCCATTTTTAGCTATGTGGCTCACCCAAATTCAGTATAATAAACATAGCCTTTTATCAATGTGTATTCATATGATAATTAAGATTAGAGTGTAATTTAAAGTACTAATTAGGATAAGTCATATCACTGACTCTCCGACCCGTCTTGAAGGTACACGAATAAAAAAAACTGAATGACCGTCCGCCGCTACAGCAGCATTGGCGGCAACTGTGGTTGAGGGTAGAGTGTACCGTGGTCATCACCGGCCACGGTATAATCTTTCCCTAAGGAAGTACTTCCAGTCATCGATGGGAGGAGCCTGACTCCCACCTTCTCGTGCATCCTCCAGGGTGGCGAGAACCAAGCACCATGCCAGAAACTTATCATCCTCATTTCGAGGTACTCCCTCGGGGGGGGGATCACTAATTAGGATATTTAATTTAATATAACTAAGTATAATGTGAGTAACTTAGAAAGGAACTAGCTTACGCCTAGTGCTCCAATCATAGGACCCGTGATGATCCAGACATACGGAGATCGGCCGTATCCCTCCCAGCAATCGCCTTTCAGCTGCGTATTCATCATGTAGCACCAACTGATGATTAAAATCATAGGAATACCTAATAGGAATAAAAGAATCATACTTCAATATTGTGGTGACAGGCTCTCCTATTAAAAGGGAAGCACTCAGCATTTAATACAATGGGACTTAGCTGTCAATATTGTAATGCATTATATTTTTATGTAAGCGGACTTTGTTGCTAGCAGCTGTGCGCTTGTCCAAAAAGTGTTGAAATACACGTGGAATTCAAGGTAAGTAACTACTTCGAAAAATCGATTATATATATATATATATATATATATTTGCAAAATTATGAATTCTTTTTTTATTTAATATTCTTAATGTTTAAACAGGGCTCTTTGTAAAATTATTCGAATTTCATTTCTAAGTCAATTTTTGGGAAGTTATATTGATTTTTATATTTACATTTACATACTTTTTATTGCTATTTTATACCATCAAATGATATTTTCTCAAATTCTAATCTTTGATGGAATTTTCTAAAGTAAAAACTTATGAATTAAAATCTAATGCTTTTTTTATGTTCAAATATGGAATAATAATTTCACAATATGTTCTGCAGTTTCTGAACTAGAGAATAAGTAATATATTCCCATAGAAATATTTTATAGTTGCTTTAATGCTTCGTAAGGTGAAAAAAAATTGAAAATTTCGTGTTTATTATAGCTTTAACCTCAATATTTAAAGAATGATTGGAAGAGAGTTTATTTTTTATTTCAGTAACTATATAATATAATTCATAAGATATTTACAAAATTTTAGGCAAATCAATTCATAAACCTTTAAAATGAAAGATTTTTGCTTTATTCCTCTTTTTAAACTAAAAAGGGCCTTGTTTCCAATTAAAAAACTTTTGCCACTTAATTGGTATATTTTGGTTTAATAGATGTTTTCTAAATCTTGTTTTATGAAAATATTCAAAAATATAATTATTTTCGAACGTTTTTCAAAAACTTCATCTCCAATGTAGTCACATACCTTAACCCTTTCACCTACAAATTATCTGAACTTCACAAATAAATGATTCGTCCTATTTAAGACATTCACTGTTATATTAATTTCTATGATAATATAAAGGGTTTTTGAATTATGGAAACCTTTCTAAATGATTTTTATATTTTAATTTACTTAATATTTTCTTTTAAGAACAGCCTTACAATTAAAAATTAAGTAACTCGATGCCTGTTCCAGACATGTCATTGTACGTGAAGAGGTTCATTGAATATAACGATGAATGATGTTCAGAGCTTTCACCAAATATGCATTAAGATATGGATCGTGGAATACACATTAAATATGCACATTAAAAGAGAAAGCATGCTTGAGTAGCTTTATGAGGAACAGGTGAATGCAGCAGAGATGAAAAGAATTCAAATTAGACATTCTCACTGACTTGCTAAGGTTCATTTCCACCTTTTTTTGGACATAATTTCAAATTCAAAATATTGGTATTAACTTAATCAAATCAAATAGGATTTTAAATCAAAATATGCCAAGTTAAATAGGGCATTGTAAAGTGTTTGCAATATAATTTAATATTCTACTGTTAATAGACTGTCAGAAGATATATTTTAATACTAAACATACCAACACTTAATAATACCTATTTCTACTATAGCCGGTCAAATGACCGGACTTTATGTTTCCTGATTGAATGCATGAAATATGAATATTAGAAAGGAAATAAACAAATTAAATTCATTATTATTAAACACAATTGTATATTGTCATTTTCTATGCATTGCAAACACAGAGAATAAGAGTATTTAATTCATTGCTTTTCTCATTTTTTACATATACAGGGTGTTTCCATTGTACATTTTCCGCAAACATATTTTTCACATTTAGAACAAATTTTGATGGTTTTAGTTTCTTTACAATATCCTATCTGACATGACTTACGTTGATAAGAATCTGTAATAGATTTAGGCATCGATCGTTTTGTATTTGTTCTTTCTTTTGATTGTTCACGGACTCCTCGAAAATCGGCGGCCAGTTCTATTGCTGACTAGAGTAGAATAAATTCTTGTCTAGAGATATTTTCGTCTGTTATTTGCTTGTACAAAATCCAGGCATTTATACCAGATAAATCAAGAATATTAAAAATACTTGGAGATGCCATCTGCAAGACTTAGATTTTGTGGTATATCTCCTCGCCATGTGATCGATCATGTCTACACCAAATTTAGTTTTATTGTAATATGAAACGGTCTCAGGTAAACGATTATCATTTTTTTCCAGTTTTTACAGATTTATGTTTTGAACTGAATACAACACGTTGAATGCGCATTACATCATAATTTCTGATCCGGTAACCTTATAAAGCAATAAATTGTTCTTCCAGTCAAATGACCGTTTGTGGTATGTAACAGTATACGGCAAGCATTACTCAAAATAAATAAAATACAAATAAAAAATAATAGAATATTAACTGTATATAATTTTTAGGAAAAAGTCATGAAGTCAAGTGTGCAAAAGTGATAAGATAATATGCGCATTTTCTATGCAAAAGTTCATAATCGGTCATTTGGCAGGTTATGTATGGTATGTTTAGTGTTAAAATGCAATAAATATGATATATCTAGCTATTACTCGCAACTTCGTTAACGTGGAAATTTTGATGTGTATGTATGAGAACTGAAGGTCTGATCAGCAGTCAGCAGTGTCTGTCTAAAATCACCTGCGAGCAAAACGATAACGAAGCCCATCATCACCTGGTTGCCGGGGATGTCCTGCAGGCTGCAGTTGAACGCCTCTAATGCATGCTTGTTCGCCATTGTGCACTCGTCCCATACTATTAACTTGCACTGCTGCAAAAGGATTCCTCGGCCGCTGTTTTTGGTGACATTGCATGTTGGGGTATCTTTTCTTGCAAGACTAAGCGGCAATTTGAAAACGGAATGTGCAGTCCGGCCACCGTTAAGCGAAGTTTCAGCAATTCCCGAGGAAGCTACAGTCAGACCTCCTTCACAACTTCGCCTGATAGTTTCTCTCTTCGCTGAGGTGGGGGTAGGCCGAAATCAGCGAGGCATTTTACAGATATGGAAATAATTTTATCCCCAATCAATACCAAAGCCCCGTTAATGATTAGGTCATTTGAGTGCCATCCAGCCTATGCACGGTATCTTCTTATAAAGCGTCCTTGTATTTATCCCACAGCTGGAGGGGATTTGATAGTCCTCAAGTGCTCACTAAAATTGCCAACAGGTCTTCTAGCTACTTTCATAGCCCGAGCTTTTACTCCGCTTCGAAAGATTAGATTTGCGTTTTATAGGCATTTCGAAAAACTATCAAATGATAACAAATAAAAATAGTAAAACTAACCTAAAAAATGATGCATTTAACTATAAGTATATACGAAAAATATATAACTAATATAAATAAAATTTAATTACAAAATTACACAACTAATATAAAAACAATTTATTTACATAATGCACCTGAAATAAAACAAAACAGCAAATCAAATTCGTGTTTCTTTAAAATCAAGTCAAGCTTATGTTATTTATCTATCAAGATTGAGATAGCTACAACAATATAATACACATAATTTTTAAACTTTCAATTAGAATGACAACACAGTTATCAGCAATCAGAACACACTGCGCATATGTGAATTTTCAACTCCAGTGGGGATAACGCAAATGTGTGAATTTTCTACGCCACTTGGCAACGCAATGCAGATTAGAAATTTTCAATTTCCTATATTCATGTTTTATTTTAATTTAATGTACTTCAAAATGAATCCGAAAGATCGATTAATTAACAATGTTAAATTTTAAATGTCTTGAACACTAAGAAAATAAATATAATCGTTTGAAATATTCGATCGGAAACATGTTAAGCCTAATCTCGTTAGTGTGGGGGAAAAAAACTGAAACCGTATTAATTTTTGGCGGGATTTGGCCTCAGATTTTTGGCGATAAAGTTAGTTTTTAATTAATAAAAATTAAGCACTCAACTAACCGGAATATTTAGTAGCCTAAGTCCTATTCCAGACTATAATCTACCTCTGCGCTAAATTTCATTCAATTCCGTTCAGCCGTTCTGGCGTGATTGACTAACAAAAATCCATCCATCCATCTAAACTTTCACTTTTATAATAGTAGTATAGATAAAGATAATAAATCCAATATTTTAGAACTTTCATTGTTCTTAGAATCCTTAATATTACAACAAAAAGAACATTATTGATTCTAAAGGGAAAGTTCCCAAGAAAAGTCATAGCAAATTTGAAGCTTATCTGTTTCTTAGAGAATTAGGACGTAATGAAAGTGATGATCAATGATTATATTGTTGTAGAATTAGTGCCGAAGGTACAAAATATCAGCCACATTGTTCAGAATGATAAGTCGTTCTACTAGAGACATAAAAAGCTGGTTAGAAATTATATAGAATAAAAAAGGAACTAATAATAAAAGCTTGATTAAGATAAAAATATCTTATTTTGCATAAAAATAAATTTAATCTTTTCAATAAGTAAATGCCTATAACTAACTTAAGCAATATTTTTTAATTACTGAAAACTACTAAATTAATTGGAAAATGCACATAATTAATAAATAAATGATGATTCAAAATAAATAGAAAAATCACTAAATATAATAAAATGAGAAAGAAAGAAAAAAAATGATATGCATGTGGAATAGATTTTAAATTTTCTATTTTATCTAATAATTTCTATCCTACAAATCTATCTAATAATTTTAGCAATCTAATGTAATAAAAAAATTTTGATTGAGTTTGGGGATAGACAAATTAATTATAAATAATTCATGTAATCTTTGGAATTAGTCTGAAAAAAGAATTGAAATCTGCTATCGCAAATTTATCATGTGTGAGAAAATTATTTTAAGTCACGTGATATCAATCCGGTAGAAAAACATGTTTTCACTTGACTCATATTTCGCAGTCCCCAACATTTCGAAAAGCGATGGTTTTTAATTCTCTGAAAATCAATCAAGTTCTGAAATTTTTTTCTTGAGCCCCAAATTTTTTTTTTCGTGAAAAACCAGTTTAACCGGTTTTAAACAATCGCATGACTATCAGATTACGCATGCATCAATATTTAGAAAATGTTATATGTTTTTTACCCCTTCGCCTCAAAATCTATTCGAAATCCAAAACTTTTTCTCAAGGCCAGATTTTTTTTCCTTCCAAAATTCGATTTAAAATGTTTTGGAATAATCACGTGACTACTGATTATTCCATTGCACAATCGTCAACTTTTAGAAAAGCAATAGTTTTTCTCCACCACAAAATCGTTCGAGAGCCGCAACTTTTTTGCCAGATAGAAAAATTGAAAATTAAAAAAATATAAATATAACTTTCGATACCTCTCTTCGCTGTTTCGCGTTCATTCCCATTTTCTTCTATGTGCTCTTTTGGGCAATATCTTCTTACGACCCTGCACTTTATTGATCATACAGAAGAATCGGGTACATTTAGACATTCGCTTTAAGTTGTAAATTTTTGTTCGCGATAAGTCACCAATTGTGACAGTCTTCTCTATCATTTTCTAATAATCCTAAGACCCAAACCAAAGCAAAATCATGTTAAAATGATAAAATGAAACATGATTTTGTTTTGATAAAATGAAACATGATAAAATTAAATTTTATTTCTGATTTATTGATCTAGTATTGATCTTTTAGATACCACGGTCATAATGCAAATGTACATCACTCCCATTTAAAAAGTTCTAATGCATTGTGAATTTGAAATTTATAGGGGAACATAACTGTAGAAAACAAATATCTAAAATTTCTTCTGCATTACCTTATGTGTTTCACAAAAATTAAATTACAATTGAAATAAAAATATCTAAATTGAAATAGAATAAAATTCTGATTTATTTCAATTGTAATAAGAAGTAATTAGAACTGAAATAAATCAGAACATTTTAAAGATATCTCGTCCCCTCACGAAGAATATGCATACTGTGATGAAAGAGTTATAGATTCCGCTAACAGCGTAATATGAGGGAAACCTCTCTCAAGGGATCGAGGGGGGGGATAATCCCGTCATTAACGATAAAACCGTACGAGCTAATACCCACATAATTGTATTCCACAAAACGGAGAGTCTTAGGAGAATTATTTAACTGTAATTTATTATATGGTTCTCAAAATTATCTTCGCTCAGTGCAAACTCCAATTATAAAATAGGGTTTTGAATAGGGCGATGAATGCTATTATTCCTAAAACAGAAGCCAATTATTTTTATATGTAGTATTTTTATTACATATAAATAAAAATTAAGAATTTATAAAAACAATTATATTTTTAAATATTCAGAACTAATTAATTGATTTCCGTTCGTTTTTCGGTTAAAAATTAATTATAAACACATTTGTAAAATGTGCTCTAAATATTCCTCATTTATTGATAGGAACAGTAGATACGCCTTGTTCGGATGGAATGAACTACATTCTCAAACGACATGATATTAACAAGAGATAAGAAATGTACTTAACAAATAAAGAGTAATATTTCCAAATAACGTGATAGCAACAACATATAAAAGGTGTACTTAACAAATAAAGATCAATATTTCCAAATAACGTGATCACAACAAGATATAAAAAGTGTCCTTAACAAATAAAGAGCAATATTCCCAAATAAACGTGATATTAACAGGATATAAAAAGTGTATTTAGCAAATATCGAGCAAGACTAATGATTCATTGGATCTTTGATTTCCTTAAAGGCTTATTTCCTGAACCGTAACTTTCAAAAGAGATAGTCAACAAATCTGGGATAACTTCAGAAAACACAAACATTCCTACAGTTTGAGGGTTTGTTACATGACATTTTAGAAGATTAAAAAAAAAAAAAACCCAGCAATCATATCTCTTTAAACTGGAATCATTCGATGTTTTGCTTTGAAAAGCTACGCGAATGGAACACTAAATTTCGAAAGCAAAGAATTTTCAAACAACACTTTTC
This sequence comes from Argiope aurantia, assembly GCA_026543865.1. Lineage (NCBI taxonomy): Eukaryota > Metazoa > Arthropoda > Arachnida > Araneae > Araneidae > Argiope > Argiope aurantia. Next base: position 106,924 of record JAPMOR010121334.1, on the reverse strand, counting down.
TTAAATAAAAAGGAAAAAATGGTCAGTTCCGTAGAAAGTGTTGCTGTAAATTTTTTATTGACTCTATCAAATATGTGTTGAACGTTAGTCATGCTCATATATCTGATAATGGAGACATTCTTTCTTCCGAAGAATACATGAAGAGTGCTCTTTAACTGCTAATCATAATAGTTTCGAAGAGGCCTCCTAGATCGTGTGATTTAACACCATTGGATAAGCCCACAAGCACACGTGCATTGAAGGAGGAAATTCAATTCAGCTTCAACGAAATTCAGCTACATTTATGCAAATTGGTCATGGAAAATTTCGTCAAAAGTGTATTTGGCAGCAAAGTCGTGCAGGTCACTTGCTCTATGTGTTATTCCATACATAGCCCTATCCTGTGTATTTTACAATTCAATAAAAATATACCAATTTAATGGAAAAAACTGTGTTTTTTATTTAATTCGAATCGTCAGTTAACATTTTGTTCTATCGTGCAACGCTCCATTTTTACAAACTCTTTAAATTATTAAAAATAGATGTCCTCCCCTATAGATACCCATAGAGGGTGAATGAGATCTTTCCGATATTGTGGTCTGTTCTCGCTTCTCCGGTAGGCATAGTCATAGTGGGGATTATCAAATTATCGGTCTGAATATTCTTCGTTTTCTTTATTATAATACGAAGTACAAAAAGGCTCATGTGTTGGATTCTGAAATAAAAATCTGAACAATTGTGTAGTAAGGATTTTATCCCAAATCCACAACCTGTATGCCAGCGAGAGGAAGGAGGGGGGCGAATCATTACTAAGCAGTGTTCACATGAGCAGTGTTCACAGTGTTCTGCTGCGCTTAGTAAGCCACCCATACCTCAGGAATATTACACGACCGTAATGAGACGATGACAAATATTTCCCCGATATTTTCGCATTCGGGTCACGTGATCTTCCTGAGGTAGGCGTGATCTTTTATTGTGCGCAATAATTGGCCTCGTATAAACGCTACTTTAGAGAATATGTGAGAAAGTTTCGAGGCTATCATCCACTTAAGTTTGACTTTGTTGTTTTGACTTATTAATATTTTTTTAATGCAAGATAGGAAATTGATGGTTTCAAATTTAGGAAGGCTAGAAGAGCAGAATTTCGTTAAATCTTAAGGTCAAATGCTTTATTCTTAAAACTTTCTTTTCTTTCTTATAAAAGAAAAAAATCAAATGCCGTTGAACAAACAATTAAAATAAAACAACTACATTTGTGTTATGAAGTATATATTGTTTTTCTATCTCTGTTCTTATAGATATATCTAGTTAGCCAGAGGCACTACACCTACGTAAAAAAGGGGAAAACAACAGGAGAATATTTTATTTTTCTTATCCTGAAGGGCAAGTCAGACAATAGCAATGCACATGAAAATGCCTTTCCATGAGAACGATCAAAGATGTATAAATGTAAAGATCTACCTGAGGGAATGGTATGATTACACGAATTTGAGTAGATTACATACATTTTTTTAATGATTTTTCAAAATTTTTCAAACGCTTTGTTTCATATAAAAGGTCAGATTTCTTAAAAAAGAGTATTTTTCATTGTCAAAGGAATAAGAAATAATTTTTCGAAAAAAAAAGCACCCTTTTACCTTCTACGGTTGATATTTATTGTTATTTATATAAGATTATGTGGAAGAAATAATTAGAAGTTTTGGGAAATAACATTTATTTCACAAATTTCTGTAGAGCTTGAGCTCAATGCAGATTTTAAGTTCATAAAAATCATTCATTTTCGATTTTTTTTAAAAGTTTCAAAAGAAATGCAAGCATACTGGAAATAAAAAGCCATTGTTTAGAAAAAATGTGGAGCATTTTCAAGATTTAGTTATAGTAGCGTTTAATGAAGAAATTGCATGAGAACTATTTGCGATAGGCTACGTAATTTTGTACTGTATTCTTGCGATAATACCCATCATGAAATTTTCACCCCATTCCAGCGTATTTAATGCCTTAATAAAAAGTACCCAGCGGATCTTTAATGAAATTGGGATCTAAAACTCTCTGTTATGTATCTGTAAAATTGCATCCTTCTATGGTTAGTTTCATAGCTAGGAAGAAAAATTTGCTGATATTTTAATGATCGCTAAGAAAATGACATTCGGTCTTGGCTATGAATTTGACATCAAAAATAAAGTTTCTCGAAAATACAAGAATTATGATGATAACTCTACTAAGAATCGAGATATCATATTCTTCTAGAAGGTCGGATAGCCGATATAAACTCTACAGAATAAAACGAGTCGTTATCTTTTTTTGGTATCGTTAGCAAAACGAGCCCTCCGGTTGTTTAGGCAAAACTGTTTTCCGTTTAATGATTTGTTATTTGGGAGTGTGCTTTCCATTTGGGTAAGTGCGTGTTTTTGTATCCTTCGGCTGCATTATGCAGAGTTTATTCTTGTGGAATAGAATTTTGCTGTTCGTTATCTAACTTACTGGACCTCGCATTACTTACTTAACAGATGGTTTATCTGTAAAAATTAATATTCTGTAATAACTGAACTGCTTTTACATTATTTCCTGATTTTTAAGTAGAAAAGTGATTGCAATTGTTAAATTTGGAAATTAGCTCTTGTTTGGAAATAGATAAATTGGGAGCCTACCCCATCCGATGAGGTAGTAGAGTTTAAAAGGTGCATCCTTCTGGAAGATGTTGGTGGTGATTCGGCTATGCAGCAACATCCCTTCCACGAACATCCAGTTGATGCTGGAGAGGGCCGCGTACATCTTGATAGACACTACCGTCTTGCAAAGCCAATTCTGCAAAAATAATGAAAATAATTCAGAATTAATTTCAGGAAGAAAAAAGAGCTGTTCAGATAGTACGATTAATTGCTTTTGGAAATTTTATATTATTTCTGATGAAGACGTGGCTTTGAAAATTTCATTTTAGTAAAAGATTTTTGGAAGTTGGATAATAGATTAAATATTCTTTTATTTCAAAGTTAAATTGTATAAGTATGGACAGTAAAATATCGTATATTTCAAAATGAAAAATGCATGAAAATACAAAGAGGTCCTAAAAGGAACTTAAAAAAGTTTTCTGAAATACTGATGGAAATAACAACTACAGTTTCAGATCGCCATGATATTTCTATCGACTTACGTTCGAACAGATACTATGCTGGATATTTAACTCATTTTGAATAAAATGAAAGAATTTTGTTGAATTTAATACAAAAATTCAAATTCCACTAAAATAAAATTTGAGCAATTTCCAGCTACTCTAGAAGTACTAATTTTGAATTGAATTAGAATAAATGTATTTGTGCATATTCCGCACAATAACTTAACTATGCTAGCTTCGATCTAAAACTTTAACTAAGCATCTCCATAAGGTAAATCTTTACTTGCTTTATAAAATTTTAAATTCAAGGAAAGAAATGATACAAGGCTCTACAACAGAATGTTTTTTTTTAAATTTATTTCTTTAAATATGGAGGGATTTTTTCGTATTGAATTTTTTGTTTTTGTCATTCCTGATTTCTTAATATTATTCAAAACAACATTTTTATTTAATGAGAAAGAGATTATTACCTACGGAAAAAAAAAGAAATCTGCAAATGAAAGTGGGAAATATTTCTAAAAGATTAAATTAATGAATGGAAATAATATTAATAAATAAATAAAAAACTTAGTGAATAAAGAAATAAAGGAATAAATATATGAATGAAAAATTAATAAAGGAATAATGTTTTTTTAGTAACTGCTTAACAAATCTTTTTTTTTTGGTAAGTTTTTTCAGATTTAAACTTTGTTACTAAAGTATGCATTTATCGTTTCTAATATTTTTAAAAATAACTAAAAAAAGGAAAAAGATGAATTTCTTCTAAATTGACGTTTTAAGCAATTTATAGTAGATAAAAATTTTGATAATTAGAATAAAGGAATTTCTACATAATTTGCAATAACTTAACTTTGCCAGTTTCGATCTAAAAATCTAAATATGTAAGCATTTCTATAAAGTAAATGCAATTACTCTATAAAATTTTTAATTCAAGGAAAGGAATAATGTGGAGACCCTACAATAGATAATTTTTTGTTTTGTTCATTTCTTTAAATGTTTTTTTTTCGTAAAGAATTTTTAGTTTCTGGCATTGCTGATTTCTTAATAATATTCAAGACAACATTTTTATTTATATAGAGAGATTATTATTTACGGAAAGAAAATATGCAAATGGAAGCGTAAATTATTTATAAAGGAATGAATAAATAAATGGGAATAACATTAATAAACAAATAATGAATAAATAAATAAACAAATGGGAATAACATAAATAAATAAATAATGAATAAATAACTAAAGGAATGAATATATGAATGTAAAATTTATAAAAGAATAATGTTTTTTTTTTGTAATTGCTTAATAAATTCTGCCTTTGCAATTTTCTGCGAGTTTTCTATTTTTAAAGTGTGTTATTAAAGTCTGCATTTGTTGTTTCTAATATTTTGAATATAAATCCTAAAAAGACTTTTCATTCAAATTTAAATGATATAATTTTTTACCTCTAAATAAATGAAGCACTTTATAGGTTAAATCATAGCATCAAGTAAATGCAATGCCTGCTTTTTTTCTGCTTTCATCTCTAATGCTATTATTAATAACTCCGAAAACACTATACCTGGACAGTGTATCCCAGTTGTTTTAACTTTCGCTCTAGATACAGGAACTATATCTCAGCCTATATTTATTATCTAATACAGGAATTCATTGCGTCTTCAGTAATGTCTATTCCGCATTTTATGATCCAAAATGCCAATTTAACACAATAAATGGCGTATTGCCTACCTGAAAATGGTAGGCAATATACAGCTTTTATGGTCTGTTTTTGGATCGAACGCGGCTCAAATTACAGAAAAATGTGAAAATGACGTAATGTATGAAAGCCAGAACACACCTCTTATGTTTCATAAAAAGATGGGAAAAATAATAAAAATTTTGAAACATTTGGAAATGAATTTTTATCGCTAACTACTTAATATAGTGAAAATAGACGCAAAGTCTCATGATTTACATATTTCTAATAATTTATAGTACTTAGTAGTAGTAAAGATGTTGTGAAATAAAATTTTGGATATGTTTATAACCATTACACATGAAAAAACAAAACTAAAATCTCACATAAAATTCTACATTTTGATAAAAATGACATTCTTATATTTGAAATTTATGCCATTATTTTTTATACTATTTTTATCAGCTTACAAGCGAAATAAGTCATCCAAACGTTGGGAAACTAGGTGGGGCATTAAGGGATGGGGATTTGCTTCAGACAGAAAATATAATTGTAATTAACATATCACATGTCATTCGTAGGTAATAATTAATATTTCACAACCAAAGGGTGTTCTATCAAGAAATGGCATTTAGGTAAACATTGACTACTTATACAAATTTTAAAATACTTTTACTATGTATAAGAATTGAAAACATTAGCACAATTTGTAATATTTTGTAATTTGTTGACACACATATTTTATATTGTGTACAATTTTTAAAAAGTTTCATAATTATTGGGAGTTTTATACTTCTGTGCGATTTTTAATGCTGCGAGACATGCTGCAACAAATAATGAAACGCAAGAAAGTCACAGCAAACATGTTCCATATTATGTTCATGATTTTCAGATATCATGTGAAATCACAAGAAAGTTTATTTTAATATTGCTTGAATTGTGTGCGTAGAAATAAATGCTCAATACATGACTTGAAATGCTGCTTTTAATATCAAGTAAATGTCTTGAATTGTTTTGACGTTTCGACCATTCCCTTTAGTTTAAACACACATGGATTGTTGGGAGCGGCAAATAACAGTTATATTTCGACATCATGTAATGATATCGGATACATTTCCAAGTTTCCTAAAAGTATTCTTGGTATATCCTATAATGACATGTTAAGTTGTTTTCCCCACTAAAACAAATCCCCATCTCTTTATTCAAACAGTTTTCCGAATTTTGAATGATGGATTTCTTTTGTAAATTAATTTTAAATGGTATTTTAAATTGTGAACACTCTATATACTGTGGGTTCCAAGAATCAAACTTTAAAAATTTCTATTCATCTAAGTAGTGTTAATTAATTCAGCAAGTGTATTTCATTTGAAATTCTTAAATTTATGAATGCATTTTTTTTCCTATTTCACATAGTAATAGTTATTCTTAAATTTGTGTTTTCTTTATTAAAGAAATTCACATTTAATAACATGGATAAATATCAGGATTTTGTTCCATTAGTTCTTAAACTTTTTCGAATTTATTAAAGGGACTCCAAACCCTGAGAATTTCAGAAAAACCTATGAAAATATCGATTTTAACATCTATCAGTTAATATTTAATATCTATCTATTACAAAATTTGTTAAAAATATTTTGGGGTACTGAGTTTCCTTAATAGATCTATATTATTATACGTGAAGTTTATTATTAATATAGTTAATGTAATATAAGCTGAATCATCATTTTTGAGTTTATAATCTGTCCATTTAATTTTACGTAAGTGGTATGAAGTTTCTTCTATAAGTTTAATGAATTCTACCATTTTATTAAAAAATATTTATTACCAGTAAACAGTATAGTGTTTGGTGCAGGTTTAAACCCTTCCCTTGAAATACCAAATTCATGCTTTTAATAATTCAGGATTATAAAAGGGAAGAACACCTTGAAAAATATTTTTATATAACAATTACCTGCTTATTTTGCATCATAGCAACCAAAAATTAATCTGTATAATCTTTTATCATTCTATTATTCAAACAGTTTTTCTCAAAAAATCCTCTTACTCACAGAACGTTAAGTGAGTGCGCATTTACATTTTTCATATGACTCTGACATCAACTGAATTTATTTCATTTCTTTTTTGTAACTTTAGGTACAAATGTGTGGAAAGTTCATACTCCTAAATCGCATACTCTTTTTTTCAACTTGTATGTGTTACAAAATTGGCTAGTAAACAATTTATATCCAGTTTTACACATTGAAAATAAAATGACAAAGCAGCATTACCTTTTCTCAATGTATTATATATTTACTATCGTCACTTTGAAATTACAAGTCACGTCCTGCCGTAATGTTTTCCAAATGCAAAGTAGATTCTTATTTTGTTTCCTTTCGAATTCCAGAGATAAAAAGTTGCTGAAGGTTGTTATTCTTTACACCAGTTTTTCCCACATAGGAACCATGAATCAATTCTTGTCATAAAGTAAAATTGTGACACCAATAGAAAAAGGAACCGATATCTAAACTATTAAAAGATCATACGTCTTTTGTGAACAATTTTAAAGTCTAGCCATCTTTAGAAGAAGTAAAAACTGAGTTTATAATTCAGAGAGAATAATTCGTAAGTAATCATAAAGCAATAGTAACGACCATTAAGTTAAAACCATGAATCTCGTCTTTTACAAGGGAATGTATTTTTAATTTCAAAAAAAGAAAAAAATATTTATTCGACTATAAAGGGCGATTCATAAAGAAATATACACTTTTTAGATGCTGTAAAACAGTAACAGTCGAAGACGAGAATTGCCTTAGAGAATCGTAAGGTAGATGTACTCTTAAAATTTGTCTTGCCCTTGACAGAAATCACAAGGAAAGTAGCATGTATGTCATATGACTAATCATTCGAAGTGGCGGCGTTTGCAGTGAAGAACGCTCTTTGTGTTTTTCAATTTAGCAAAACAGAATCCGCAACTGTTGTACAGTGGCATTTTCGATCACAATTCGGAAAAGAACTTGCAATTAGAAAATCTATCAATCAATGGCATGAAAAATTTAAAACTACGGACTGTTTGTGTTAAGGTAAAAATCCTGTTCGATTGATTGTATCGCAAAAAGTCATCATTCAACGAAGCCCGGAAAAATCAACACAAAGGGCGAATCGTAAAGTGCCGATTTCTCAGCCCACCGTTGGAGAATTTGGAAAAAGAATCTGCAACTGATTCTATACGATGTGCAGATGTAGTAAAATTTGAATGATTTTGACAAAGAAAAACGCTTTGAATTTTGTGCCATATGCAGCTTTGTTTTGAAAACGATGATTTTGCCTATCATCTTGTTTTTATTGATAAAACAACATTTCATGCCATGGGGAAGGTACATAAACACTATGCTCCCTTTTGGGAAAGGGAGAATCACAAATTCACAATGCAACACATTCGAGATTCCCCTAAGGTAAATTTGTTCTTCAGAAAGAAAGTGTACTGTCCCCTTCTAAATGATCACACATTAGACAATATAATATTGAAAGAAATTAACAAGAACTTCCCGGATATTCTCCACACCCTCTTCAATAAGTGTCTCCAACTGCAATGCTTCCCCACTCCACTCAAAAAAGGAATGGTAATACTGTTTCACAAGAAGGGTAAGAACAAAACAGACATCAGTTCTTATCGCCCCATCTCTCTTCGTCCCATCATTGGCAAAACCCTTGAGAAACTCGTCTTGCAGAGACTTAATCATCACCTCAGAGTAAATGACTTGCTCCATCCAAACCAATTTGGTTTTAGGGGCGGAAAATCCACAGACCACGCAATACAGCAACTAAAGGAAAAAATTCATAATTTCAAACAGCAAAACGAACACACCCTGGTAATTTCTTTAGACATTCAAAGAGCTTTCGATAATCTGCAATTCTCTTCCATCCGCAATAGCCTCGATAAACTTAAATTCAATTCAAAAACTACAAAAACACTTACAGATGTCCTAGAAAATAGAGAAATCAAACATCTCAAGGCACTGCCGCCTGGTCACAGCAGAAAGGCTGCGAGAAAGGATCCTGTTCTGGACCAGTTTTTTGAAATCTTGTCGCAAACGAAATTCTTTCTGAAAAATGGCCACCTAACATTCACCTCCAGGCATTTGCAGACGACTTTGTTTTAATAGTAGCCGATTCTACAAGAGCAAAATTGAAATCAGCCGCCCAGGATGCTCTCTCAATCTTCAAGTGCTGGACCGACAAGCATCACCTGCAAATCTCCGTAGAAAAATCATGTAATATCTTGATAAGCAAATTAGTCAACGGGCCAACAATTAAATGGAATAACGTAACAATAAAAAGGCAACAATCTTTAAAATATCTCGGTGTTACCATCGACAATAAGCTCAACTGGATTCCTCACCTCCTTAACACCAAAACGAAGGCAACTCTCTTATACCAAAATCTAAGCAGAATTGCTGGCTCTACATGGGGTCTGAAAAAAGAATTCAGGCGTCATCTCTACTTCACCGTTTCCGAGAGAATGATCCTAAATGGAGCATCAGCTTGGGCCTATTCTCTCTCATCCCGACAACAAAGAATCCTAATCTCAATACAGAGAAAATTTCTCCTGAGTATTTCTGGAGCATTCCGAACAACATCCATGGCAGCACTACAAGTTATCGAAGGAATTCTTCCACTTCACATCAAAGCACAAGCAGAAGCAACCTATGTAAGAGTAAGTCGTCTCCAATTACCTAGCCATTTTCAGAATATAACATTCCATCCTGAGAACTTCGAGATGAAATGCTCTCATACATAAATCTTCCCCTCAGAATTTCTTCTTGAGGACATAATTTTCCACAAACAAGAATTCCACCCTACAAACAAGACGGATATTTTTACAGATGCGTCCAAAATCGAGGGAGAAACTGGCCTTGCCTACCGCGTATTCCAAAACGAACAAATTACTCATCAGTGGCTCGGCAAACTGAACGAAAAGAATTCTGTCTTTCAGGCAGAGCTGGTGGCCATTAAGGAAGCATGTAAATTCGATCATAACTCTAAAGTATGGAGTCATAGCGAGTCCAGCTTAAAAGTGATCAGCTCATTTTCCACATCAAGCCCAATTGTTCAGGAAATTCAAGCCATTCTGCTCACCCAACCTTCTATTAAGTTAGGATGGGTTAAAGCACATGTGGGCCACAACGGAAACGAGGTTGCAGATTCCATAGCCAAATAGGCCATTTCTGCAGGTACGCCCGTTCAATACCCAGCTCCAAAAAGCCATCTGAAAAGTATTCTAAATGAATTGAGCCTACAGCGATTGCAAAAAGAATGGGACAATGGCTCAACTGGCAAAAACATCCATCAAATCATCTCGAAAGTGTCCTTTAACTCATCATCTTGGAATAGGCTTGACATTATCTTTGCAACTGGCCATGGCCCTTTCCCTTCATATTTCAAGAGATTCAATATTAAAGGATCGGATCAATGTGGCTGCGGCGAAGTAGGTGATCCCCTTCATTATGCCACTAGCTGCCCTCTCACCACATCTTTTCATCTCAAAATACCCACCCCTGACCTAGAAAATATCTGGTGGACCAACGTTATGAGAAACAAGATGTCCAAGGTTAAAATTAGAAATCTTGTGCGGTTCCTACAAGAGAACGAGGAATTGATTTCTCCAGACCCAAGCCCAGTATAAATTTTCGTTTCATTTCTCAACCAAGCTCTTCTCCAGAATATATTAACTTCAATAGATTTCATTTACTCAAACCCCCCACCGAACACCTCCTTCATCATTATAATATTGTATATAGTTACTTTTTATGTGTATTGATGATATTTTATGTCTTTTTATGTATATATTGATATTTTATGTTTTATTATGTGTATATTGATATTTTGCCTTTCTATGTGTATTTTTTATCTTAATAAATACTCCCACGTATATCCTTTCAACCGACAGGGAATCCTAGAGATTGCAAGTTCGGGGATATTCTGTGGCGAAAGAAAGAAAGAAATGATCACACATAAAACACCCGCGACTGTCTCTAACAAAACTTAAAATAACCCCATACAACTCTGTTACAGGTGACATAATATCTTACATTGTTCTTGATTTATAGTGAATTGAAAATGTATAGTTTTTTATGAATCACCTTGAATTTTTTAAAATCTTAATTGCCCTTTATGTAAGGTTTACTGAACAGTGTAATTTTTTTTCATTTGTAGGAAAAAGGACACTCAGCTCTAACTGGGAGAAAAAGATTTTGATAAAGAGAAAGGAATACTGAGTGGCAATCGAGTATAATAGTAGAAATCTAAGGAAAATGTATTCATAAAATCTTTTTAAAGGAAAATTTTTTTTAGTTTCTATCATTTCCGCTTTTTATTATTTTAAACTGAAATATTGCATTATTTTATTTTCGTTTTTTAAAATTTTTTACAAGTCTGCTTAAATGAGAGCAAGAGAAATAACTTAAAAACTTAATTCTAAGTTTAAATTGAATAAAAAAATATTAAATGTTAATAAAAATTCCTGAAGTGTAAAATTTTCTTTTTTCAAATCAAAAAATATAAAAATAGAGCAATGATGAATTATGATCGCTGATGGATAACTTAACATACAGATTTATGAAGATCTGTTTTAATTACCCATGGAGTAACTATTCTTGTTTCCCTTCATTACTATTGTTACAAATCTGCAGTGTTGCTTCCCAGCACTGTTAGCCAATCACTGAAAAGACCGTTTTACGATTAGCACTGTTGAATGCTGATGGAATATCGAATCAGTAATCTCAGGTGTTGGCGGCAAACTTGGCAGCATTGGCAATAAAATAAATAATAATGGAATCTTCCAGAATTTTGGCGATAAAGCCAATAGAAACCTAAATATGCCTGATTGTTCCAGAGCCTTCTTTGGTCAGCTCAATAATGTTGTAAATGCTCAACAGCATTTTACAACATTTTCCTTTGAAACAAAATTGGATTACACAGAATATGGACTTTATTTCTTAGAAACTAAACTCAGTTTAAACATCATTTATTTCTCTCTATATAAAAAATAATAAAGCATATCAGTGTGTACTTAATGAATGAGGCTTTGAATATCTTTTCTGGTCTAGGTGACTTCATTTACTATTGACTATAGCCATATATTTCTATAGATATGATGAAATTTCCAATACTCACAATATCTCGGTAAGATGGGATGCTGTTTCCTCCTACGACGGGTAGTGAAATGACGATTAACATCAAAGAGTGGACGATAAGAGCCAATACTAGATTCCGATGAACTCGCAATCTCGAACACTGCAAGGACCTGTGGAATTAATGTTCATTAAATATCGCATTATTATTGATTATTATATTAATTATATTGATTGTTATTATTATATTAAAATAATATTCTCCCTTTCTAATTACTGAAATAAAAAATTTATAAAAAGATATTTCATCTTGATATTAATATTGAAAATTATTCTTACTTGAATCGAATATAATTTGATTATATAAGGCAGAATAGAATAACCATTTTAATAAAAATGTTAGCGATGAAGAGGAATTATAGATTTATAATTGATTCTTGTATATTATACCCATTTGTTATACCCTTTTTTAAATCTGTAATGATAAATTCTGTTTCTTATATATATATATAAAAAGAAAAAAAATCAATATGACTTCATTTAAATAGCTTCGTAAATTTTAGAAAAAAATGAGTAAGAAATATAAGAAATCAAAATAATATTTCATCTATTTGTTAATATTTTGAATAACATATGCATAACTTATTCCTATAGTATCACTAATCCTTTATATAATCAATCCTTATATCATATATTTATGATTTTAAAAAAGGAATTAGGATAGTTTATCGGATAATATAATTTAAAATTATCAACTTTAAAATCAAAAACATGCATTGCCTATAATATCTGAGAGTTTTAACTAACAATAAACTATCATAATCATCACATATTTTGTTTTTATATTGTTTATCATTTAATTACATATTTTAATTATAACTGAGGCAAATCTGAACTTTCACGGAATTCTTTCAAAATATAGGTAAGCGACAACGATAGAAAAGTTCTCTTTTGCAAAGTGCTCGGATATCATTTGGAACTTTCAATATCAAACATCATGAAAAGTTCCAAAGAATTAGAACATTGTTTTAATTAATGTTATACAGTGCTTGCCATGCATAGCTGATGGTAGATTTGATTATGCTAACTTGGAAATATTCTTTGCATATTTAAATTCAATCACAATACTTTAACCCTTTATTTACCGAATAATTTTACCATCAATTTTTAAAATTTTATTTTTGAACCATTAGTTAAGTTTTGGTACAGAATAAACCGTTGAAGAAGTAAAAAAAACTTTTTGAATTAATTAAAATAATTAAATTAATCAAATTAAGGATAAAAGATTTTTTAAAGTTATTTTTAGTTGACTTACTGCTTTCTATTGGAAATACGTTCTTCGTGTTCTTTCAAATATCGTTGGAGAAAATAGTGATATTGTGAAGATATCAGCTTTAAAGTACCGTCAGTAAATAAATAGTTAAAGTGAATATAATCACAGAATTTCAAACCTATTATTAATATAAAAGTTTAATCTCTTATTACAAAACTATCTAACCTTGTTGAAATTGGAAACACACATTTACATCAAAAATTCAATATTGCTTTGTTCAAATTATATTTTGAATGAAACCAGGATTGATAATAATACTGAAATTCAAACACATTATTTCCAATTCAAGAATTCCAATTCAGATTTCTATTCCGGAATGGCTGCGATTAATTATACAAATATCTGGGCATCAAACAGAGCAATCAAAGTTAATTGAGTTTTTTTTTCACGGTCTTTCTGCAATTGAAAACCATTACAGATTCCGAATTTGTGCATAGTAAAAATTATTAGTGAACATAAAAAAAAAGGAAAATGTATAATATAATTTTATTTTGTTTCATATTCTATGTTACTCACGCTATTGCCACTTGAACTCTGAATTTTTATTTTGCATTATTAACTTTATTGTGTTACTAGCCGCCTTTTGTGACCAGCTGGTTCTCCAGTATTACCGCTCGCTACAATTTTCAATTAAATATTTTAAGTAACTGGTCTCTTAATAGATTCTCAAACAAAACATTTTTAATCTTCAAATTTTGATAATCATACCAAATTTATACTGTTGTTTAGATCGTTTCGTTCAATTTACTATATATATTTTGCTAATTTGTTGTCATTTCCGGTAAAACTTCAACTTTAATTTAAAGTGGAAATGATGAAATTGCAATTAATATAAAGATATTTTTTAATAAAACCAAGCGTTTTATTTTATTTATCATCTTTATTGTTATTTATTTATTATTATTATTATTGAATATGAGTATTGCAAACAGAATCGCTCGGTATATAAGCCTTATGTGAACTACAAAATATTTTTCATAATGTATGTAATATCTCAAAGAATAATGCAACAAAAATTTCTCAGATTCAGCATAAAATTCAGTTTTTAGTTTTGCTTTCAAAAGGACTGAAATGAAATCAATAATAAAATTTTGTTCCGGCCTATAAATATATTTCAAAATTTATGAAGTCTAAATTTAATACAGTAAGGTATCATATTCTAAAAAATATTCTGAACACACCAAATGTTAAATAAATGAATGAATTTTTCTATTTATCACGATCAACTAAGACTTACTTATGAAGTTTTGAATGTTAAAAATTTAGAAAAACTCAACATTTTCACAATTTTATGCCAATTAATCTTCAGAAACCTGCTCGCTGATTGGCGTATTTTCTTTGAAACGATCGATGAAAAATCTAAAATTATCCTTTTTTTATTGAATAGTGATATTCAAATTTTCATAAATCCGTCAGTTTAAGTGATTGATTTAGTCGATTGGAAATTAACTCTTTTTATTTAAAATATTAGTGTTTCAAGAACATTTTGTTCATCGTGATTTCCACAGCAGAAACTTTATGTAAAATCAAAAATTCGTTATTTATTAGAGCATTTATTGAATCAAGTTACATAAAATGTAATCATTTTCCATTTAGACCATTTTAGAAGATCTGTGTCTTATTAAAGGTTTACAAATTAGCTGTGTGGCCCTGATTTGAATGGATATCCTGTTCATATTAAACAAACAAAACAAGCCTTAAAATAAAGCTGATTTATTGGATGAATAATATAGAGATTGTAAAAGATCATAAAATAATTTTTCTTGAATTTATTTTTTAAAAAAATAATATTTCATATTTTTTTTCCTTTCCTACAGACACGTGCCGAAAATTATATATTTGCAGATTTCATTTCCAAAAAGATTTAATTTATTTTTAGTTGGAGCTTTAATCAATGTGATGGCAACACTTTGAAAAAAGCTAATTTTTTCCCATAAATGCGAAACGTGCTTAATTTTAATTTTTATTTTTTACGAAAAAAATTATTGTAAAACATAGTTAAAATATTTATTTTAAAATTCATTAAAAATAGAAATTTAATTTTAAGTTTAAAACATTGGTATCACATAAAAGATAAATGTTTGACCTTTAACTTGATGTAAAAATCTTTTTTGTGCGGTAATATTCTCGGAAGTTATAGCAGAAACACGCCAAATTTTCGCTTAATTTTTAAATAAATAAAATTCTAATTAAAAATTCGAAAAAATAATCCCCAGGTGCACATTCCCGGCCTCCAAGTTATGCACGTACCATATTTGGTAGCTGTAGGTTGAATGGTCTGGCCTGTGGAGCGCCAACACACACACACACACACACGCACGTACGCACACACACACACATTGAGCTTTATTATAAGAATAGATAGAGGGATGAGACTCTTTATAATTTCATTTTGTAATCATGAATATAATAGACGAATTTCAGGAACAGTTATTTAATTATTTTCTAAGTTCCACATTTTAGAAGACAACACGAACACGAAAATACACGATATTCAGAATACAATCTAATAATGGCTCCAAGAAGGATTATGGGAAATATACTTTGATGTTATTAAGGTAATGCCATCAGTTGTATCAAAAGACAAGGTAGTAGAATTCTGTAACCGCAACAGTATCAATCAATATTATTGTTTTTTGTGTATAATTTATCATTATTGATTGTATATAATTTATAACATTAATGCTATCTGTTTCTAAGAATTATTCTATGTGCTATATTTAAAATGTGTGGGACAATAGGAAAATCTCTTCATGTATCTTTAATTCAACCAAACTGAAGAGGCGTTGGTTAAACAAATAAAGAAGGTCTTGTACGTCTACTATTATATTGTATATTTGTAGATAGCATAAATATTCAATGAAAAATTAATTTAACTAATATGAGCTCTTTATTAAAGAAAATATTTATTAGGGAACTTAAAAGTACTTCTTTTGAGATTTATAGTTTATTTCTTTTACGATCCATAAAAGTTTTATGGTTTAAAGAGATTACATTATAAAAGAAAAAAACTGAATTTTCAGAAATAGTTAAGTACCGTTTAAACCGTTTAAACAACTTCTCGAGGTAAGCCTCATGTGCTTTTCGAGACTTCATGCTAATCATTACCACTTTTTTTTATTTGCATTTTATAATAGTTATAAAGAACCTCCCACGCCCTTCGGCCGAAAATGCATTCAACAGAGATTTTCCCAAGAAAACATTTCCAACAAATTAATACCATTACTTTAACACATTCACCGTCGCTCCTCTACAAGATTTCCAGAGTGAAATCCAATTTACCGTCAAACATTTACAGTTTTCTTTTTCTTTAACAGGTGTAATGATAAAAGTAAAAAAAAAGAAAGAATGCATGCCGAAAAATGCATTTTCTGCTCAGAGAAGTTATTAGTGGAGAAGGAAAGGGATAGTGAAAAAAAGAAAAAGAAGGATAGGCACTTACTTGAAGTAGAAGAAGATGAAGATGGTGACGGAGAGGAAAAAGAGCGAGATCATAGAGCAGATCAGGAGGATGAGACTCACTGTCAGTGGGGCCTTCGGGGCATCCTGTAAAATATAAAAAGCGAGTCAAATGTGAATCATCATTTTTCTCATTCATAGAAAAAGCCATTTTTCCAAATGAGTTGAAAGAGTTTTGAAATTTATTGTCATAGATTATGTCATTTGAACACTTTCTTTTGTCTCGGTTCAGGCATAAATATATTTTTCCTTTTAGCGCAAATTAATTTCGAAGTAAAACCAAACAATTGACCATTTTTACTTCATCGCACAATAGTATAGATAAAGTACAGTAATCGACAAAAAATTTGAATTCGAGATCTTGACCAATCTCCACTTTTAGACCTCCCAGAGATCTATCTAAAAGAACATTTTTGGAAAATGTCCTGTCTATTTGTTTGTCTCTGAAAAAGGTAACTCAAAAACATTTCGAGCTCTATTGTTGATATTTCATGTATGATCTTTACACAAAATTTGTAGGGTTCTTCTAAATTTTAAGTACAATCTGTTTAAAGGAAGTCCATCTGTCCGACTGTTCGAATAGAAGTTAATACGATAACTACAAAACAAAGAGAATTGGATAGATAAAATTCGGTACACATATTTAATATCGATAGTGTAAATACTTATAAAATTTTGTGCCAAATCCAACAAGAGTTTGATCATCTGTCGGTCTATATTTTCAGAAACATGAAGCGTAATAACTCTAAGACACAATGACTTAAATATGTAAAATTTGGTGAATTATTATTGTAGAATAGAGTTATTTTAGTTTCTTTTAGTTACAGTTTTCATTCTATGCAATTTTTGTGCATTGCTTTATTTAACGAGGAAAAATATATCATTAACCCTAACTGGGGACGTGCGGTCTCTGAGGCCGCTAGCGATGAATTTTCGGTCATACTTATTCTATTTTTAGCTCAATTGAATGGACTGACCCTGTAGCTTCCTGTTTGGTGACCTTCAATACACGTGCACTTTTTCAACCGATTTCAGCGGATGCTTTTTAAAGTAATTAATTTATTTCTTTGAGCGCGGTTTCTAAGACCGCACTTCCCTGTGTTCCAGTGATAAACAAGGCTTAGGAGATGGCGCTAAAACTTGGGCCCCTAAATATCATCCACTTTACTGATCCTATTATGAAGCAGTGCTCCAGACAATTTTAAATGAAGCAGAAAGTAATTTTAGTGATAAGGATAATTGTACAGAAAAGTTTTTCGATGAAAGTTCGCATTCAACTGATTCTGAAATCTATATTCAAATATAATTAAATTTTCTAGAGATAATATATTTTGAAAAATTTATAAAATATATTAATATACCAAGATATATATATATATAGAAATTTTAGGTTGATTTTTATATTAGTTCTTAACCTGTATGTTTAAAATGCCTTAGAAAATCGTGCTATGAAAGTCATACAAGCCGATAAAAAAAGGACCAATTTTACATTATATTTTCTTCTATATACCTTCATATAGTGTAAAGATAAATATGATTAAAAAGTAAAAAGTAATTTTTTTTTTCAAGAATATTATTTATTGCAACATGTAATTTGAGAAGAAAATAATGTATGTTCCAACGCATTTACTTTTTTCAATGATAATATATTTTGGAAAATTTCTAAAACATGTCTATATATCAAGAAAAATATCTGCAAAATATATTGGCAGTTTTTCATACTAATACTTTATTAGAAAATGTAATTTGAGTGTAAATGTAATGCGGTCTCGTAGACCGCACATACGCAGTTAAGGGTTAAGATTCAGCTGTTTCATTAAAAAAAATCAAAAATTTTTGAAAAATAAGAAATATTTTCCCCCTTGTATATTTATAATTATCTACATGTCTAATACTCATTTTTGAAATTGATTTTGTAATTTTCAAAAAGGAGCATGTAGCAAGTTTTAAGGATTTAATCTTTAGATTATCGAGATACTTAAAAAAGCAAATAAACAAAGCCATTATGTATTTCAGATTTCGTTTTAGATGTTGTTCTAAAAGAGGCTTTGTATTTTTGAATGCTATTTAGTTTATGATTATGACATCTGAGCTGACAGCCGCCTCTGTTAACTTCACAATGGCACATACATCTGGTATTGGATGCAATAGAATTCGCTACCCTGACATCAGCGCACACATCTGATTTGAATAGAATAAATTTGATTTGAATCAGTAGAGGTACAAAATGACAGAGAAGCAACTTAAGGTTTAAAGTGCTACATTGATAAAAGTACGAAACAGCTCACAGATTTCTTACGCCGTAATGTTCTGAATGAGTGATATGTGACATTTTTCTCTCAGAATTTCCCATAAAGGTCGAAGCAGAATCAGAGCAGAACTATAGAACTTGCACTGTCTATATGCTATCAATGTAAAACCAACTTTTTCTTTTGTACATCCGACCACCCCACCATCGGTGAAGAAGGAGTATCGACAGGATTTGTAGACTGCTGCCTTTATCGAAATCCATCCATATCACTGGCTAAATCTCCAAACTGGCATCCTCTTCGGGGCAGTTGGCCTCCAACTACACAATAACAGAATAGCAAACGGGTTGAAGTTTTTACGTAGTTGGCAAAAAACTGTCCATTTTTAGCATCATGTCTTTCAATATTTTAAGATTTTCGAGGACCTTGAGTAATGTGCTAAAGTCATCATTTCCAACTTCCAGATTATTTCTTAATTTCGAGACTTCTCAGCATTCCTTTAAATAATGATAAGCTGTTCCGATTCCTAAACAGATGCAATTATTTTCCCGCATTTTTCAAAATCTTTGAAAGCATGTGGGAAATATTCCATGTCCTGATATAATGTGGATTGTTAGTGGAGGATATTTTCTTATATTTATTTCTGGTTTAGGAATAAGGCCATAAGTTACTCTTCCTTTTTTGGGCATGTACTATTTATCAAACCATTGTAGTGTTAAGAGAAATAAATTTAAAGTCGTAATCGATACTCTGGCATTCAATCTTTCCCAACTAACAATTATTGTATTTTCTTAATATTGAAATATACTCAATTAAATCTTTTTTTCATACAAAATCTTAATTCGTTATATATAAAATATATTCTATGTTTACGAAAATATATAATGACAAAAAATAAATTACTTAAATCAAACAATGAAAACTTTGCTTACAAAAGGGAAAAGATAAAAATGTTTCCATACATACAAAGGAACAAAGTAAAACGTTTCATTCAATTCATCTTTGAGTTATGACTTGGTTTCTGAACTGTCAGGAAACCTTTAATCAAATATTGGGGTTGAACAATGTTGGGCAATCTTCGAATAAATCAAATTCATATTGAATGGAACTTTTCATTTTTTCTGTGATCGATGTAGTTTGGAATGTTCACAGAATATTTATGAAATGTTCGCAGAAGAAATTGGTAATACCTTCGACATTCATTTGTTATCTATGGAAAAATATATCCGTTCTTTTAATAAGAAAAATACGCGATTCTTCCATTTGTACAGGCTCATATACAAAGTTACATTATGTTTTTGATATTAATTTTCTAAGTCACAAAACAAAGCCGCTATGTGATCGATATATATTCTTTTTTTACCACCAATATCAATATGTACATTCATTCATAGAATGTGATGTTTTAGAAAGATTTTATTAGCCTCAATTTTTCTTCGTGAATTTTAAAACTTAAAATTCTAAAATACCAAAATCACATCAATTTTTTCAATCTGCTCAAATGTTTTTAAAAATATTTTCTTGTTCATAATTCTGACCTCTTATTATCTCTCTCCTACTGTTTTCTTCTCTTTAGGGTGAAACATAATTTATATTTTGATTTCAGATTTAAATTTCAATCCAAATAGATGATGGTTGATTGGTTGGATTTGGGTTTTAATGATGCAATGGCCAATCTTGGCTAAACTGCGCCAAAATGAGCGATGGCGTAAACATTTTGTGCTATGTTAGCAAAACCCTTTCAAATAGAAAAGACAAAATATTTTGAAATTTGTTATTAGGAGTCTTCTCTAAATTTTCTTTCATGATTTTTGAAGTTTTACTCCAAAAAAGTATGCACCTTTAGCAAGATTGTGAATGCCACAAAACTCAATATTTTTAATTTCAGAGTTCCACACATAAAAACTGTGTGTTCCATGCCATAATAAAGAAAAGAATGTTCCTGGACAATAATTGCATGATATTGGCGAGCAATAGTAAAGAAATATCAATCTTTGGCATGAGATCTTTGGCGTTTTCCTTTGGGCCATTAATGGCTTGCATTGTTTTTGAATTATTGCTTTTACATTCATGCAAAATCACAAACCGATAGATGGTTGATGGTTTTGGATCCAAATTTGATATTTTTCTACGTTTTTAGACGTTAAACGTGTACCAAATTTTATCTATCTATCTCTTTATAATTTGTAGCTATCCCATTTTCTTGTACTTAAACAGACTGATAAACTTCCTCCAAGTGAATTTAATTCAAAATTTAACAGAAATCTACAAATGCTATGTAAATAGCGAATTTCGCATGTGTACCCTAAAGTGTTTTTTTAATTATCGTGTTTATAGATGAACATAATAGAAAAATGTGTTTTTTGGACTCTGGAGATCTAAAATATGAGATTCGGCAAAATCTTGATTTTTTTTGTCGATTATGATAATTTCCTTTTTTATAATTCATATACGAGTAGGTAAAAAAAATCAATTTTAAAATTCGAATTTATAATTTTATAAGTCTTTATCCGAATGGAATCAATTGTGCCATTATAAATAAATACTTCAAAAAAACTTTCGGGACCTTTTATTCTTTTTTAATGGGTGATATGTTGAATTTTTTCATAAATTCTTTAATTATTTCAAATTAAAATAAAATTCATTTTATATAAAAATGATTTTAATACGTTTTCGAATATTTCTTTATATTTTTGTTTAAAATAATAAGTTTTAAGTTCGGAATATCCAAATATTTTGTAACGCAAGATTTCAGAGACGGAACAGAAATTAAATTTCTTTTTAATTTATGTTCCTTAAGGGGACGGTAAAAATTGAAATAAGCAAAAAGCGATGAAAATATTAACTTTCGTTTTATTGTTTCATGATTAAAATATCCGCTTATCTTCATCCAAAACAGCGTTATAAAATATATTGTTCATTAAAACGAATATTTGAAGTAATAAATGTATTTTCAATGACTTTTTCTCGAACTAATGTTCCATTTAGATTCAAATATCTTTGAAGTGTTCTAGGTGTCTTAGTTTTTGAAGAAATTATACATATTTGATACTGAATATTTCGGTTAAACGTTAAAAGAAAACTGCGTAGTTATTTTATGCTCCGAATTAATTTAGATACTTGAAAATTAATTTCAATTTTTTAAAAATATGAAGTTATGAAAAGTCAGTGCGTGCCCAAAGAAATATTTCTGAAAAATCAGCTTTTAATTGGAATTATAAAATTGTACCTAATTTTGTTCAAAATTAATTTATATAGGATAGTAAGGAAAAAAAATAACAATAAAAATCGCCTGGAATATTTTAGAATTTTTTTTTTAATTATATAGGCTTCTATTTTTAGAAATAATATATTTCGTTTTAAAGAGTTTTTTTAAAAGATATCTGACATATTTATAATTTAATGCATATGCATAAAGTAATTTTAATACATATTTCAGTGAAAACTTTGAAATGTCCATCATTTCTTTGAAGTCCGTTATAATCATAACCATTCACATCTAATCCTGGCATTTTAATAGCAGAGTCCCAGTTGATGAGTCATAAATACGATTTTAATACATTTGAATTAATTATGAATCAAATTAATTCAAATTACTTACGTTACTAGACCCTCGTTTAGACTAGGTATTTATCATAATCTCGATTCTATTAAATATTTGAGCCATAAAATTGGTTCAGATATTTTATTTATATTTACATCATAGCAACTTATGTTGGAATGATGTAAATGTAGTTTGTGAAATCATTTTCAAAAGAGACAATTAAGTATCATCAATTAAAAATTCTAATGAAATTTCATTCAATATTTTGAAATAGTAGGCAAATATTATGCACCAATTTATACAATAATAATGAAAACTGATTTGATTACAATATACTAAAAAATTTAAGATATTAAATGCTTTTTTTTGGCACAGAATTAGAAGTTACTCCGATCGAAAAAAAAAAGGCATTGATAAGATTTGAACAGCCCTGAAAGAAGTTACTGTTAAAACAGAAAGAAGCAGAATCTCGAAGATATCCAAATTCGAATTCCTTAAATTATCATAAGGTAAAAGGACGTCAAAGATATCAAATATTGGTTCACAAATGACAAAAACTAAGGCTTAAGATTCTGTATCTTATGAGAGGAAATAAAATAAAATGAAATAATGTAGTTCAAAAAATCCCACACCTGGCTTCATTCATTGTTTACTAGTGTTAATTTGAGAATCAATAAATATGTTTACTTTATTTGAGCTTAAAGAAATAGATGATCGAATCTTTGAAACTAACTGAACCGATGCTTAATTTAAATAAGCTATTTTTTACTATTTTAAAATGAATATCTTAAAAATGAATTATATTATTTTAAATATAAAGAAGCTATGAAAAATTCTACTCCTATTTTTATTAAAATTACGTAAGTCTTGCTTTCTATTTAGAAACCCTAATAACTTAATCCTCTCCTGCAGGAAAAGAAGCTGTAATTTAAATATCAGAGTTTAGTTTAGTTATATGAACATCTTGTTTTAAAGCAACACTAGGACTATTTTGGGACGGACTTTGTAATTTTGAACCTCAGTCAGATGACGAGCACGATATCTAAGCTAGCACCATTTCTTCAAGCTTCCACAACGCACCAGCGGAAGGATGTTTGGTCCCGACGGATTTAACGAGCACCAGACCCGCTTACACGACAGCTCTTCCGTGGAATCGGGTCTCGAATTTGAAACCCTCTGGTTGCGAAGTCAAAACCTTACCACCAGGTCACCGCGGTCGAATTGGGAATTTAAAAAAAAAAGACATTATGCCAAATGGAACTCTATATTCAAAATGGAATTTACTTAATTCCATTGAACTTCTTCTGTAGGCAAATATGAAACTATTAATTAAAATGATTCAGATGATCGTAGTTTTCTACATGTATATTTTTTGTATACTCATTGACCTCGACAACTATAAAGGTTTTTTTAGAAAGTTTCTTTTTGATGGAAAAAATGTTTCATATGACTTTTTATACATCTAAAAGTGATACCATTTTGATTGAATCAGAGTTTTCTTTCTTATTTTACTGTTTAAAAATTTGGAAAAGAAGTCGTTTGTCAAAATTACTCGTTATAAAAATGCCAGATTGCTCCAGAATCCACCAGTTTTATGAAACTCGTTCAAATCAACTCCAACATACACACTTTTTAATATAACTAGCTGAATTTGAAAAATGCCATGGAAAAAAATTTAATATTTAGATTTACTAAAATAAATTATTAAATTATAAATAATCTATTGTGCAATGGATTGAAGTTAGTTTGGTATTGAAAAGAAAATTAAATTGAATTTGTCATAGTTTGAGATTAGTTTACATGAATTTAGTTTCCAAATGCACGTAATAATGCATTTTATTATTTAATGCCATTAAAATAATAAAACTATTTTGTCATGCAGTATATAACAAGTACACTCATAATTACAAATTCATAGAAATTTTGCTTATTTTTCATCAAACAGAATCTCTGAAATTAGTTTTCGTAATAACAATAATATAAAACAAGTTATTTCAATATTTCTTTCTTTAGTGATATATAGCACTATGCTATTTTTTACAAAATTTTGCTTGTTTTTGTTTAATATCCGCTCAAACTGATTGTATGAAATTCGAAATTGCAAATTAATTGGATGTTGGAAAAAGAAAGAAATCCATATAGTAAAGAATTTTTTTTCAATATGCTTAACGACCGCTTTACACACAGAGAGATGCAAAAAAAAAAGTATAAAATCTAACAAAACCGACACAAGTCCCAATCCTATTACAGACTCACTTTTCATCGTAAGCATAAAAGGAAAAGATTCCGGAAACAAATACGCTAAAGTCACTCACAAATATTAAATCACTGGTTTTATTTATTTGCTCTTCACCTGAATACTGAAATTAATCACTGCTTTTATTTATTTTCTCTTTACACAACAATGAAAATAATGTCAGTGGAAACTTTGGTGCGTTGTTTCCTGTCGATGTGAATTTATCATTGATATGTTATTATTCTAAGGAAAAAGAGATTTTTGCCAGTGGTCTCTTTTTCTTTAATAATGTACAATTTTTTATCTCTGAGATCACGCATAATTCGTTCTCTTTAAAATCAAATGTCAAATAGTGCACGTATTAAAGCAGTCATACAGAATTTGTCAAGAGAGCTAGGTGAAATTAGAATAAGTTTCAGAAGAACAATTGATCTCTTATGTTCAATGAAAGCTTTTGCTAAGTTCTTTCAAACATTCAATATTCTTTTTTTCTCACTTTATATAAACATTTTCTATTTTTCTCTATAGTATTGTTACTTAACTTCCACCACCAAGTTCGTAAAGTTAACGTGTTCGCACTGTAGTGGGTGTATGTAGACGCAGTCAACAGGCCTCAATAACAAATATCGATTACTAATAATACACAGCCAAGGTGTGCACAAGCAATAAACTGCAGCACTTATAACAAATGGCAGAACACGAGAAGCACAACAATGATAAGCAGCTAGAAACGCACAGGTAGAGAACTCGTTCAACTACTAAGTAGAGATGAACTCAATAGACTGTCTCAAGCTCGGTCTTACGTCCTTTTATAGCTCCCGAGACAGGGCAGAGAAGGTTCCCGAACAATCAAGCATATCTCAGCTCCTATTGGCTATTGTCAAAATTCTTGAAGATTTCTGTATCATCCATTTTGTCACCAAATCAGCCAAGTTCATCGGCAAGTCACCGAATGGTCGCCAAAGTTGGCGCCATGCCCGAGGATCACTGCTCCGGCATCCGATCAGCATTAAATAAAGCTGATCCTAAAATGGTCTTTCCCACGATGAAACTAACTGTACTAGTAAGAAACATTACAGAATCGTGACAACATGAAAGAATATTTGAATGATAATCTTTTAGTTAAATATATGAGTAGGTTTAGAACAAATTAAAGGTGATTAAATGAGATAATTTTAATGAGTTGTGGAATTCAATGATGCATTATTTTAATTCTTTACTCGAAAGACTAATTGAAAAGAAAAGTTAGCATTTATTTAATAGAAGTATATTAAAAAATAAATTGAGGAAAATAAAAAGAAGCTATTTAGCTTATGTTATAAGATGATACGAACAATTTAAGAAAGAGTAAAAAATTAGCAGTTGTCATAAAAAATAGAAAAATGGAAAAAATATGAAGTTTGAATAAAGGAAGGCCGAAAGCGAAAAGAGTGAAAACTCACAATTAATAATAATAGTAATAATGATAACTGCCTGATTAACTTTTATTTATGCCACCCTAGTGATCTTCTGATACGTTGTTTTTTTGGATTTCTTAGAAACTTACAGGGCATATTTCGACACGTTTTACTACAGTATAAAGTTTTATTCAATTTTGTATTTTATTGACGAAAAAAAGGGTGCTTGATTTTTTTGGAGCTTTTACAACGTTTACACTCTTAGTTTTTAATTCTTTTTTCTGTTAGTATTAAAAAAATAATGACTGTAATATATTATTTATTATTGAGATTTTACAGGAAAGTATTAATGCTTTAAGATTGTAACATGATTAATTATTTGTTTCTTTGTTTCGCCATTTTAAGAGAAACATTCAAATGTATACAGTTTTCTTTTTTCTAAAGTTTCGTTCTTTTACTTCTTTTTAAGTTCAATAATTTCAGTGCGGTCAGTTCTCACTAAAAGTCCAAGCATTAATATCATATTATCTTAATCCTCATTTAACGCCTAACTGCACATGCAACATCATACTGTGTTATAAAATCACATGTTTTTTGAGACAGAAATGCTTTTCGAAACTCATTTTCAAGATGTGTTTGGCAAGTTTTGTTTGGATATCATTGAATTCCATTACTTCTTCTATTTATTTTTATTTATGTGTATTTTTCTAATCTTTCATATAAGAATTTAAATAAATATTTTTGTAAGACAGCTATTACAAACTATTACTATTATTTTTGTAAGGCAAAATTAAAATTACAATCTGTAGGTATTATATTATAGACGATTCATCTCGTCATGCAAAACTCACTCTTTCATAAAAAATAATTGTGATTTGTGAAAACAATTTAATAAAAGTTAGAACCCATTTTTTAAACTGTTGTATCAAACAATGTTAAGAACCTGATATATCAGCCGAGTTACAACGAAGCTTATTTTCCTTCATATACAAATCATTTTACTGATGTTTACTTATTTGCTCACGACAATAAAATTTACCCAGACGACGTAAAACATTGATACAGATCTTATTGATGTTCATGTTGACTCATTAATGCCAATTTCTAATTCAATATTTAAATTTTGTTCATTGTAATGTACAGACAGTAAGCACGTAAAGTGTTGCCACACAATCAGAATGCTTTTGTGTTTATTTGTACGGAAATTATACAATATGCACTATAAAGACTATTATTCTACTAGAAAGAATTCTTCTTCTATTATTCTTTCTAATAATTAATTCTTTTATTACTCTTGCATAATATTTTAAAGAATATTATTCTTTCTTCTACTTTGTGTTCTTTGTTATTCTTGGTAAAGACTATTATTCTCTCCTATTTTTGGTAAGGGATATTATTCTTTATTATTCTTTCTTATTCTTTGTATTCTTTGTTATTATTGGTAAAGAATATTCTTTCTTATTCTTTGTTATTCTTAGTAAAGAGTATTATTCTTTCTTATTCTTAGTAAAGAATGTAATTCTTTCTTATTCTTAGTAAAGAATATTATTCTTTCTTATTCTTTGTTATTCTTGATAAAGAGTATTATTCTTTCTTTTCTTTGTTATTCTTGATAAAGAGTATTATTCTTTCTTATTCTTAGTAAAGAATATTATTCTTTTTTTTCTTTGTTATTCTTGATAAAGAGTATTATTCTTTCTTTTCTTTGTTATTCTTGATAAAGAGTATTCTTCTTTCTTATTCTTAGTAAAGAATAATTTTCTTCTATATTCTTGGTATTCTTTTTTATTCATGGTAAAGAATATTATTCTTTCTTATTCATGGTAAAGAATATTATTCTTTCTTATTGTTCTCTTCTTAAACACTAACAGATAATATTGGAATTACATTAAACTACATAAACTATGTTAATTCCATAAAACTACGCCTTAGTAATTATGAAATTTATAAGAATAGAATTTTGATGCTCCTACATTTATAAGTTGGAATAAAATAAAAAGAAAAGAAACAAATTCGTAGAACCTTCTGCAGTTAGAGGATAAAAGAATAAAATACATCGAAGCTGAGTTTCTTGTACTACATTGTTAAACATTCGATTTTTTTCCGAAATTGTTTTGACCTTTTCCGAACCACAACGTCATTTTTTCGAAGAAATCTTCCTAAAAACGGATTAACACCTTTCAGAAATTATTCTTTCTACACACAATTTACTGAAACATGATTTTCATGGAATAGTGATGAAGAGGGAATCGAAGATGTAATCTTGTTGAAACGTTTTTCAAGTTATAGATATCTGATGAATAAACTCTAACTACTGGAATAATGTCCCCATGGCATAAAATGGGGCTTAGTATTATTCTCCATTACACAGAAACTATCGATACTTATATATCCACAATATCATGTAATGAGAGGTTACTTCATTCATCATAATAATACTTAAAATTGAATAGTAAGTCACCTCAAAATACAAAAACCTAAATAATTTTCTCACACAAAAATAGCTATATGATAATTTTTCAATTAATCGTTTATCTCTAAGAGTTTTATATTCGCTTAACTTTACTTATTAAATATGAATAAGTCAGTACCAAAATTCTTATGCAGAAAAATCCCCTAGAATATTCATATAGAGAAACCCAGCTCTTTTAAATCATTTTTTCGCTTTGCAGCACATACACAATGGGATCATATTTTGCGAGTAACTGACAAAAGCAGGATATGTTTATATTTATTATTACTAGAGAGAGCATGTAAAAAGCAGAATGGCAACAATCAAACGTTTAAAAGCAAAAAAAAGTAATAATAGTATAATTGAACACAAGTTACAATGTGTACATTAAGTTACGAATACGTTTTTAATATCTAATAAATGTTTAGTTTTGTCTTTTTTTAGAAAAAATGCCTTATGAATAATTTAACTAAAATATCTGGAAAATATCTTCTATCGGCATTTTTATTGAGAAAAATTCAAATACGAATCTCACATTGGATATTTTTTTAATCTTACCTCCATATGAACTGGTCATTTAAATAAAAAAATCATGAATGGATTTAATTTAAAATTCTATTCAAAACAGTCCGCTGCATTACAGTATTCATTTTACAGTTTATCCATCATTACTTATATTTTTGAACTTGCACTCGGTTTTACCATAGTGAAATCAAGTCCGAGATGGCGCTATATGACATTGTCAACAAAAAGCTCCAATAGTTATTAAAAAATGGTTTTTTTTTTGTATAAAATCCCGGTTTTTTTAGGAAAGACACCTATATATATATAGATTAATTTAAAAAGCAAAAACATTAAATATAAACACTTAAGTAAAAAGCGTGACTCGAACCGAGGACTCATGTTGTTTTGACCACTATACTGCACTACCCATTTTTCGAAGCCGCTTTTGAATATACTTATTCTAATAGTTAGTTGCAATTTTTTTTTTGTATGTGTGTGAAATCGCGTTTTTTCAGGAAACACACATATATAGATAAATTTAAAAAGGAAAAATTTTATCTAAACATAAAATTTGTTCCGAATCGTTTGAGCCATTTCCCAGATACAAAAAAATAAATAAGTTGATATATGTACAAGAACTGTTCGTTTAAAGTTATTATATCGATAAGTACGTGAGAAGTTAACAAAAATAAACAACTTTCCCTCACAAAAACAAAGAAGAGCACTAGAAGTTTTTTACCTGACATTTTCTCGATGCTCTCCAGTAAAGGTCTTTTCCGCATCCTGCCGCATAAACTTATGGACTTCGAACGGCGAACGGCTTGCATAGATTTAGCGAACAAGGGTTACGAAATAGGATCTTTGGCCTGAATCTAGCATTTGTATTGTATCTATCGCGCTATCTAAAACTACTTTTTAGCATTTAATACCTGGTATGGGATATCCGAAAACTGAATATGTATTTTCAACATCTACTTTCTGATCGAGTGAAATTAAAAAATCAAAAACTGTGACTGTAACCACAAGATGACATGTCTTATTTAAATGATTTGCATGTTTGAGTTATTGCCTTTGCATGCATGAGAAATTACAGTCCAATAGACGATCAACTTTTTGAGAGATTTTGTTAATTAGAATATATATTTTAAATACTAAATTTTTATAACAAATTTCATATAGCTTGTATTTCAATTTACCTTATTTCGTCTATCGATACATCTTTTTCATTTGTATTTCGAAAGTCAGAAATCCACAAAATGGATTTCGTTCAAAATCTCATAGAAAAAATATATGCAAATTTGGTCTAAAGCCCATATGACAAGTTTCATCTAGCATAAAGAGTTTTTAAATTAACGTATTCATAGACAGACCGACAGACATAATACCAAAAATGTGTTTTTCAAACTCAGGGAACTCTGAAACATAAAGCTTCTCAAAATCTCGGATTCGAATTTTGTGTCGATTAAACTATTTTCTCTATACTTCGTATACGACAGAGAAAAAACGCATTAAGTAAGAAATGAAGCGACAAACTGTCTACATATCATTAAAGTCTCGTCTCCTGTTGATAGACAGTCGCAAAAAAAAAAAAAAAAGGACTCTTTTGTAATTCTTTTATTTATTGTCACATTTTCACAAAATTGGGGTCGATCGAAATGATTAGAAAGAACAGGTTTATTTCAACCGAAAAAAACTCATTAACGAGTTAATTAACATACTTAATTAACTACTATCTCAAAATTTTCTCATTACGGAATTCGAGAATTTTAGCTGAATCGATTTATCAACTTGTAATTAACTTCTAAATCATATTTTATGAAATTCTAATGACAATTTCGAGAGTTATAGGATTTTCAAAAATGACGCTTTCACTGATAAATGCAATTTATGCACTTTCGGCGATATCTTGGAAACTATTATATATTTTTCAAAACTCTTTATATATATATATATATATATATATATATATATATATATATTTTTTTTTTTTTTTTTTTTTTTTTTTTTTTTTTTTTTTTTTTTTTTATATTTAATATTTTTTATGAATTTTTAAATACTTAGGTGGAAAAAAAAGAGAATAGTAGCATAGTAAAATTTTTACATGGATGCAAAGCGGACATGCTAAAATATCTGAATTAAAAAAATTGTGAGCATAACTGAAATATTTTTTGAAGTATAAACAAAAATTGTAAAATTCCGCAATCGATTTGCAACTGTAAATTCAATTTATTATATATATAGATCTACTCTTCATGAGGCTCAAGTTTCAACGGCAACTGTAATATCGCCGTTAGATGAAGAGTAAATTTATTTTCAGATCAAAATTTAATATAAATTTTATACGATTTAATTTAATATGAATTTTATTTTCTTTTTTTAAAAGGGGACGTTTTTTCTTCACTCAGACGATATAAAATTTGATAGCAGAACAGATTGTAGGAATGCCTAATTAATTCTTCTCTTTATCGGAAATTATTAAAGAGCTGAAAGTTACTTAATATATGGTCCCCGATGGTTTGGCTCTTTTTGGGTGGAATTTTGAGCAAACAAAATTAATATCTCTCAAGAACTACTGTGAATTTCGGAACGAAATGTGATACAGATACATAAAAAGGCCTGCTGAATCGAATTATTAAAAAATCTCAATTTCCACAAAGGAAAAATTTCGAGATAGTCGTTAATTAATTCAGTTAATGAGTTTGCGATTAGAATAGACCTGTCCCTTTGAGCCATTTCCATTGATACCAATTTTGTGAAAAGGCGACAATAAATAAAAAAAAATTACAGAGGTATCCAAAATTGTAGTTGTTGACGACTGTACCACAAAATATAAAACAAAAGAAAAAATATATCCACTGTAAACATTAAAAAAAATCGCTCGCAAATATTAAATATCGTTTTGATTTATTTTTATCTCTAGAAATGTAAAACTAATGTCTGAAACCTTATTTTCTATCGATATACATTTATCATCGACATATTATTAGTCAAGATTTTAAATAACTATTTTCTCCTAACATTTATTTTTATCCGTGAGGGCGTTTGCAAAATTGCGTAGAATAAAATAATCATAAATAATACATAAGTTTTACAACAATGTAATGAAGATGTTCAGTCTTTTAAAGCAGATCTATTAAAACATGTGCGAAATGTTAAAAAATTTTCAGAACAACTACTATTAATAAGCATTCAATAAAAACCTCACGACAAAATCTATTAAATGTTGACGAAAGATCGGAAATTCTTTTTTAGTTCAAAAGAAATAATTTTTTTAATCAATTCATCTAAAATTACGATGCGATTTATGTTCGGTATTCATTAAACAAATGACGATAATTCGAGCAGATTATTTGTGATTAAATAGGATTATAAATGTTGACGAGGAATTTATTGATTACGGCTAACTTTCTGCATGAAAGGCTATAAAAATCCAAATTAACGATTAGCATTAAAAACTGAAAGTGGAAAGTAAACACATCATTTTGATTGCATAGTAAAAATGATTTATGTTGTTTAATGGTACTTAGGGTAAAACGCATTAGACGAAAGGTAGAAAGAGAGGGATGTATCTAATCATTTTTATTCGTTGATTCTTTTTTTAATTATTTCTTTTTTTTCCTACAGTTCTATGTAATGCTATTGTTTTTATACTGTAATTATCGTTCTTTTTTATTTAAAAAAATAGCTTCTCGTTTGTTTGCTATTCATCAGAATTAACTTTGTTTTAAAATCGTTTCATTTAATGAATTTTAGATTGCTTACTTCTTCTTTTCTTCTCTAGTAGTTTTTTTCATTTTTCATTTGTAATTCTTTTTTATATATGAGTTTTACTCTTTCTTTGACTTTGTTATTAATTACAGTTTTAAATTACCATTTTTAAAGCCGTTTTTAAGTTTTTAGTAATTGCTTCGAAACCTGTCATTTCAATTTTCATAAATCTCCTTCCGTACCCTTCCCTGATTGTGCACAAATTTATCTCATTGACTTGCTATGTATTTTGAATAATTAATGACGTATTAATTTTCAGTTAATATGAAAATTTGTACATCTCTATTAATAA
Source organism: Argiope aurantia (assembly GCA_026543865.1). NCBI lineage: Eukaryota > Metazoa > Arthropoda > Arachnida > Araneae > Araneidae > Argiope > Argiope aurantia. Next base: position 73,821 of record JAPMOR010121334.1, on the reverse strand, counting down.
TAATGAATGTATATGATGGGGATTTACATGCCCGACTCTTTGATCTACAGTTAGAACATTTGGCAAATATATACTTTGTAGGGTGAAAATATGCACTTCAGAAAGATTTAAAAAAAAATTGATTAGATTGTTAGAAGACAAAAAACAATAAATAAATAGAAATTACAAGATCACGAAGGTAGATGAAACGAACATTTATGTTTTTAATAGCGATATGATGCCATGGGACTAGTGTCCATTAGAAAGGATCATGTGCACAAGAAACAGAACATATGTAAAATAATTAAAATAATGCCACTTTAATGCCTGATAATTGGATGAAATTGTGGATATGAAACTATTTCTAAACGATTTATCTGAAAATAAATATAACCAATCTTTTTGGCAAACTAGCTAGTCGCAAGAGGCGACTAGGGCTAAATGATATAACGGAATCGTTACAATTTAAAGTTTTAGAAAATTCAGAAGGTATAGAATATTTCGTTACACGTTATGTATCTATTTCATTATACATCGTTTCGTGACAAAATTTACGTTATAGATAATGGAAATTTATATTGAAATAATAATATTTATATTGAAACACAATAAGAACTAAAAATATGGAAACCAAAATATTGTCTTACTGAATTTTACTTTAAAAAAAATGATAGTTTATATTAATCAGAATTGTTGAAATTATCTATCTACTGGCATCTGAAATATCATCTTAGACATGGTAGAGGAGTGTGCGGAAACCAGTTAAATCGCGTCACGGCCGTAGAAGTAGGCTGACATGTCGGGAATCTTCATTCAATGAATGCCGCTTTGTTCAAGTTTTGACTCTTGTACTGCAACTAGTTGTTATTAATATTAACGTTTGAATTTTTGATATAGTATTAAGGTAAATTTCAAGCTATTTTACTTGCATTTAACTGTAAATAAACGAACTTTGTATTCTCATGAAATAAATTCTCTCAATAAATAAACGATCTCATGTTCTTTATATTCAATGTATTTCTGTGTTATTTTCTGTCTAATGTTATACTAAAAACACATTAGTTCGGGGAAAACATAGTGCTACACATTATTAACTTTTAAGGCTATGACTAAAGTAATACATTTCCTGTTATACCTTTTATATATTAATCAGAATTAGTTAATTAATTAATAGTATATATTAATCAGAATTGTTGAAATTATCCACCTACTGAAATCTGAAACACAAACTTAGGAATGGCGGTAGAATGAGTGTGGAAAACAGCTGAAACGCTTCGCAGCTGCAGAAGTATGTGACATGCCGCAAATCTTCATTAGATGAATGCCGTTTAATTCCTGTTTTGACGTGTTGTATTACAACTAATTATAATTTATATTAATGACTGAATATAGAACAATTTGGTTTCGCGTTTCAGTAATTTTCAAGTGTTATTACTTGCATTTAACCGTAATAAAAGGATTTTCGTTTTTCCATGTTCTTTATATTCAATGTATTTCTATGTTCTTTTTCTGTCTGAAGTTATGCTAAAAAACTGTTGTTTACACTTTAAATTATCATTTTTAAGCTATGACTAAAGTAATACCTTTCTTATAATATCTTGTATATATAAAGCTTGTATCTAATTTTTACACTTAATTAAATGACGTTATGCTAAAAAAATGCTGTTTAAGCTTGTACATCATCAACTTTAAAGGTTTGATTAAAATAATACCTTTCCTGCTATACTTTGTATACAAAAATTGTATCTAATATTTATTGTAACGGCATTATGCTAAAAGAATTGTTGTTATTGTGTTGTAACTTATGACCCTTCACAATCCCACTGGCAGTTATCTGTCAGCGATTTAAGCCGAGTGAGCGACTTTTATTTTTTCAGTAGCGCCAAATAAAACCAAGAATACGACTTAGCTATTTCATCGGTCACATTTGTTTGCAAAACTCCTTTTTATAGAACACATGCACATACCCCATAGATAGAACACCGAAGAAGAAAAATCGTGCCCGAACCGGGACTCGAACCCGAGACACTCAGATCAAGGGGAAGACGCGGTACCCCAATGAAAGGACGCCGGCAAAAGAATTGTTGTTTACACTACACATTATCAACTTTTAAGTCTCTGATTAAAGTAATACCTTTCCAGATATACCTTGTACGTAAAAATTGTATCTAATTTTTACACTTAAAATTTTTTAAACTTATTTCGGCTATTATTAATAATGTTTTTGGAGCTTTTAAGTGCATATTTATGTTTTTTTTCTGCCTTATACGTTTTGCTACTCAGGTTAATTCGAGATGTTGACAATCCAATTTTGTGGAGTCAATAGTACTTTTAAAACAATAAACATACAAACCGTTAAAATAACTTTTGGATTTCTAACTTGGCAGATTAGCAAGCAACTGTATGAGACCACGAAGAGGGTTTTTCTTAGTTGCGAAATTAAAAAAGTTTATATGAATTATAAATTTCATTTATGATAAAATGGTAGGATAATATTAATCTATTAAGTATCATAATTGGCTAGATTCCTACATGTTTATAGTTCTATTCATTTAGTTAGAATATTTTTAAAGCCGAGAATCTACTTCAACAAAACTGTGTACAACTGTGGATGTCAACAAGTCACGGCAGATAAATAGAAACAAATGCATATTTATACAATCAAATTTTAAAATATTAACATAAAAAAGTATTAACATGAAAAAATGTGCTGAAATGTGTAACTAAATTGACTGTATTATTTTACAAAGGACATCTATGTTATGCTGTCTCAGCCGAAAAATATTAAATTCGACATTGCATCAAATTCAACTGGATTTAAACTTCCTAAAAATGAAACGATGTTGTCATGGTCAGTCACGTGATTATCATCAGAGTCGGAATTCTCTTCAAAGGGGCCTGGGTGCAAGAAGTCATTTGGGGCTCTAATCTTTTTGTAAAACAATATATATATATACAAATCTCAACATATATTATTAATGCATATTTATTTAAAGCGTTATTTATTTATTTATTTTTGCTAATACATCAATTACTTCAGAAAAATTAAAATTTTTTTGCAATTTCTTTTTCGATGCTTAATATAGCAAGTGCATTTAAGCGTTTTGAACACATGCTTGACCAAAGATAATTCTTTAATAATTTTAATTTGCTGAAAGAGCGCTCAGCACTTGCTGTAGTAACTGGCAACGTAATGAAAAGTTTTAACACAGTTAATACATTTCGAAATAACTCATTATAATTATTATTTAGTACGCATTGCAATATGTCTTGTGCGCTATTTACATCTCTTTCATTCAAAATCACATCCCGTGACAAACAAATTTTTTGGATTAGGTTTTCATCTACATCTGCGTTATAAAACTTTATAAAGTTTTTGGAACATTTCTCTAATTCATGTTTTGTGTCTCTTGTGACAAAGTCTGACGACAGCTACACAAACACCTTCAATAGATCTTAATCTCTCACTTAGAATAAATTTCAATTTTTTTTTGCGTCTTCGTGGTTTTTAAGGGTTTAAAACTGAAATCACGTATAAAGCTTAAAGGATAAATGTAGGAAGAAGGTATGTAAATTATTTATATCATCACTTTTCAAAATATTAAGTTTTTTCATATATAAAACAGATTCCTAATTAAAGACAAATTTAACAAAAAATGAAGAAAGCTACAAAATACTTATTATATTTAATTCACTCCATATTACTAAATTTTAACAAAATGAATTTGTAATTCGCTTTCCAGGTTTTGAACATTATTTGTGTCATTTGAAGCTTCAATTCAGTTTATGAATACTTTTTATAGTAAGACACAATAAATAAAGGTTCGTGACACTTAAGGTTAAGGTTCAGTTATTTGCAAAGCATGACAAAATCTTGCAAACTTTCTGAAAACTCGTCAATAGTCAATCAAATAAAAATGGGTAACGTTGAGCCTAGCCAGGGCGTATAATAGTTTTAAAATATAATTTATTGTTCATACATAATAGTTTAAGTATAGTTTTATAGTTTGCACTTATAATAGTTTAAAAAAATAATCGAACTCCATATTTTGACGAATCAGCACGTTTTACATCTCCCAGAATCTGAGAAATTTATTTTTTTAAAATAAAATAACGCCTATGAGTGAACACAGTTATTCAAAAGCATTTTCAGCTTTATGGATGACATTTTGTAATGGGTCTCTACTTCAGATTTTTCAATTTCTATCAAATTTTAAACGAAGTGCATTCAGAGAAAATGTGTCAATTCGGTGGTCCGAAAGTAATTTAACACGATAGAAACAAAACGAAGAACGCTAAATGAGTAATACTTGATGTACAGATTTAACATATGATGATATCGGGTCCGCGTACAAGTAGATTCTGAGGGTAAAGACCCTGAACACCCAAGGGCAGAAGTCTGACTTCCAGCTCATATGAAGATGGCACTCACACACTCGCTTGCACAACATCTTTTTACAGGGTGGGGTCTCTTTCACACACCTCACAGATAGAACACAAGGGGAAGAACAACCATGCCTGAACCTGGATTCGAAACTGGGACGTCCAGATAGCGGGGAAGACGCAGTACCCCTAGGTCAGGATGCCTGCGATTTAACATCTAAAGTATTTCAAATTTGGATTGACTGTCTGTAGATCTGCTCGTTCTCAAGCGTGTAAACTTAGTAACAGCGACTTAATCTGATAATTGATCTTATCATTAAAATAGTTTGGTATGAAATTTTGAGTTTCATTTGGTTGACAAATGAGTGTCCAAAATGCATATTCGGCTTCTTTCATTATTCTACGAAGCACTAAACGATCATGTAAGTGATTTTGAAAATTGGTGCTTCTTGAAAATTGATGTTCTTTCTGCATAAGTTTCGCGTGAATTTTATCTTTTAGCATATTTTTGCGCGTTTCTTCTCTTTTTCTTTTACCTTCCCCTTCCTTTTTTTAACTAATTACTACACTAATACGAGATGGCAATTTACCTCAAATACAGCACAGGACAGAAACTTATTTCTTAACATATTTAGCAAAAAGGAAATTTGTTCTCAAATTTTACTCAACACATTTTTTACAACTTTTAATCAATTTCAATCTCGATCGATAGAATTTGTTTTAAATCCCTCATGAAAAATCTAGTTAATATTCGAAAAAAATATATAAATTAAAACCCATATAATTCAATTAAATATTAAATCCCCTCTTTGCCCCTCTCTAGTATTCTATGCTTGATTATTAGATTTATTCCATTGTTAACTTAGTAAAAATCAGTGGTTATATTTCAGTTGTTATTGGATTTCAGAAGGTTTCAACAATCACTCTTATTGTTGTTAGCAGAAATATCACTGTTTAATGTTAAACACATACACAAAATATAAACAATGTAATAGATGAAACAATGAATCCACCTTCTGCTGCTCTGTTAAGAATCATTTCTCTTTTTGCAACTGATCGTTGTGTGACTTTTTTTTGCTGAGCTATGCTTGGTGCGTTTTGTGAACATTTCAATGAGGCTACGGCCATCATTGGATGGATCGTCCTGTGGACGTTCTTGGAACTGTTGAAATATTACATGTTCCCTCACTTACCCTCAATCGGAGATCTGTTTTTCGATCCCGATTTGGATCAAGATGTTGATACACCATCTGATCCACCTGCGACTAGAGTAGAATCCGTCCCAGTGGTTCGCTCCTACACGGTATTTAGGATTTGCCAGGCTTTAGAACTTCCAGCGAAACTGGCTCCATCTGCAACCCAGAAGTTAGATATCCCTGTTGTAGAATCCTATACGGTCTACAAGCTGTGTTCTGCTTTGGGTTTGCCTGCACGGATGGCTCCTGTCGGAGTGCCAGTTGTAGAATCCTTTGCGATCTACCAGTTCTGCTTAGCTTTGGATATTCCAGTGAGATACCGGTCGCAGAAGGACACAGTTTAACATCAAAACTGTCGTCGGCTGCCCGATGCAGTTTTCAGATCAGAACTGTCTTCGGATGCAGCGATGGAGGGTGGGTGGGCGGGGAACAAAAGTAGCCCACCTCCACGTGGTGTTCCCTGGGCAACGGTACAGTTCTTTGGAACTGCATCGGCTAAGAGGCTACTCAAGTATGAAACAAATAATGAACTTTTTATTTAGTTTGACAAATCTACACATCTAATTTTTGATTTTCCATTTTAATTCCCCGAAATTTCATTACAAACATCAAATTCAGAACATGTAGAACGTGTATTTATGGTAGCAACAACTGCAATGTTTTTTAGATATATGTAAGAATTATATATTTTTTATCCTAAAAAAATTTTTTAAATATGTATTTGACAAAGCATTGTTGTAGAACTCACACATATAGAAAATCAGTAGCGTTGACAATCATGAACCTGATGGAGGAATCTTATAATGACTTGAATTTGAAAAATTATAGCGACAAATATTTGCAAATTCATAATATAATACGTCACCATATATTTATAGCCGGTTATGATAAAGTAGATCAAAGGCCTTATGGACAGAGTAGACATTCTCTTCAAAGGGGTCTGGGTGCAAGAAATTATTTGAGGTCCTAATTTTTTGTAAAGCAAAAACACTGAACATACGAGCATTATTAATGCATATTTATTTAATTGGCGATTTTTTTTGTTAATACATCAGTTACTTCAGAAAAATTACAATTTCTTTTTCGATGCTTAATACAACAAGTGATTTAAGCGTTCTGAACACATGCTTGACCAAAGATAATTCTTTATTAATTTTAATTTGCTGAAAGAGCGCTCTGCACTTGCTGTAGTAACTGGCAACGTAAAGAAAAGTTTCAGCACAATTACAAATAACTCATTGTTATTATTAGTAGTATACATTGCAATATGTCTTGTGCGTTATTTACATCTCTTTCATTCAAAATCAAATCTCGTGACAAACAAATTTTTTGGATTAGGTTTCCATTTACATCTGTGTTATAAAACTTTACAAAATTTTTGGAACATTTCTCTAATTTATATTTTTCTGAAGTTGTTATATCAATGATTAATTTGAAATCAGAAATACTATTTGGTATAATTTTAAGCCCATCTTTTATTTGTACAATAACAGTTTTCAATTACAGTGTTAAAAAAAATAACAGCTCAAATCCTCTACCAGTTTTTTTTTATAACTTCGGAAAATAATCTTTTCCTTTTTCGAATTCGTTTTTCAGGAAAATGTTCAAATTATGTGCTAGCACTTTTGCTTCGTCGGAAAATGTGTTAAAGTTCGTTCTTGGATTTCAGTTTTAATTTTATTGAGTAAATTAAAAGCAGAGTCAAGAACAATTGTTTCTGCTTGAAATAGTTTAAATTTTGGAAAATATTGCAAACAATACTATTAAACAAAAAATAAATGACATTTCTTGACCCTAATAAACTTTTAGTTTCGGATAATGCTGTATTATCGTTACTTACATCATTTAAACATCAATAAATTCTTCACTGCTTTCACCTAATCTATTTTGGCTTCCCGAAGAGTGTCACATAATGGGTTTAGAGTAATGTTTAAATGCTTTGCAGAATTTCCCATCTTTTTCCAATTGCAGAAATAAGGAATATAAACGTTGTAATATCCACCCATTTTTTTAACTATATACAGAACTGGAAGCGGCATCACAAATTAACAAATTAAAGGAATAAGGCAAGAAATATAAATTGCATGCTGGTTTTGAGAAATTATTCTAGATTAGATTCCTTTATATTTGCCTTTCATGCTACCGTTGTCGTATACTAGCCCTCTACAATTCATAATATCTAAATCAAGCCCAGTAAATCTTTTCAATAGAGTTTTTGTTATTTTGTTAGTTTTTGTAATTTTGTTATTTGTCATCAGTTACTTCAATAAACCATATAAATAACTCGTTTATAGTTAACTTTTTCTCTTCAAATTGTACATACCTAATGATAATTGAAATTTGTTCCTTATGGGAAATATCAGGAGTGCAATCCCTTTGAATACTATAGTGGATGGCTGCTTTTATATCATGTTTCATTTTGTAAAGGACTTTATTTCCTAATACAGAGATAATTTGTTAAGAGATAATGTGCTAAATGATGCACAATTCTATTTTTCGAATTTATTATTTAGTTTATATTATCCGTTAGCACAGAGTCATATTTATTTAATAATTCGATCAAACACAAAAAATTCCCATTATAAGGCTATCCTTTTATTTCGCGATTTCCTCGAAATGGAAGATTAGAAAAATAGAATCATTTAACTTAATTTGTTTTACCAAATGTTGAACGTAAATCTAGTTATTTTAGTAATTCTTTTCAAGCAATAAACGAATTAAAACGACAACTAGAACTCTCATGATCTTGGATTACAGTTCACAACTTTCTCCAGTTATTTTAGCCACCTACAAATCGTGTAGTTTGGTCATCTCTTCTTTCGGAAAACAGTATACAACAAGAACAAAACACGGAGTCTTGCGTTTTTTAATAAATTTACCATCTGCGAAGTTGGGTTTTACCATTTGGCATTTTTTTAAAGTAGTACATAGTGGAAAATGATGTACCTTCAGCATTTTTAGCAAAAAATACCTTGTGTTGTACAGGTCTGCTTTAATGCAAAACATTCAAAATTTATCAGTTATAATACTTGGCCATAAACCAGGATTCTTTATACTCTCTTGATCGTATTTGTTATTGTTATTTCCGTCATTATTTTCTGATTCGGTCATTGTATAAACACACGGTTCTTCAACAGATTTCACCGTTTCGAAATTTTCATTTCAAGACTGTGTAGTTGGAGTAGAAATTTCTCCCCCAGTTGAAGTTTGAATTGTAATTTCTGAATTTTAAGCGATTTCTTTTCCAGAATTACTTCGAAGCCAAGAAAAGTGATCTACTTGTGACTTCTTGTGAAGTTTGGCTTTTCTTCTTTTTTCTTTTCTGATAATTTTCTTTTTTGACACCCAGAGCAATATTTTATTGGCATGGACATGGTTATATCTAACAGTATTAAGCAGTTTATAGAATGAATGACCAAATTAATATATGCTATACTATACGCTATTACCTAGTAAGTGAGATAAGTGATTGTAAATCATCTTACCTTATATTAATAATATTTGCATACTTGCACTAGACTATAATATATACTGTAAACTACGTATATTTCCAAATCCGCCGACTGCTCCATTTAAACTTCTTCCTTAATTCTTCTTATTCCGGTCGTGGCCGGTGAAGAAATAATGCAGTGTGCATTGCTAGGAGTTGATGGGTTAATTTATCTTCGTTTTACTTTTTGTTTCACAAACTTAATCTAAACATATATGAACAGATGCACACATAAAATATATTACATTAGATGTAGAAAAAAAGCAGATAGTTGATTATTTACAAGTCTATTTGAACCCAGCTTCATCCTCGACTTCTGGGAGCTGCATGTGCCAGAAGTCGCGCCGCTCTGTCTTAACATATCTGAAGGGGTTCTCCTTATTCATAAATGAACTCCTCTCCCCCCCCCCCCTCTTTTATAGGTATTAATGCGATTGTTGTCCAATAACAGCGTAAGTCGAAACTCATCAAGCCACGTGGAAACAAACGTATATTTTCAGTATGTGTAAATACTATTATTGTTCAGAACACTATTTCAATTCTTGATCACAGCGGGGCCCCGGTGCATAGCATCCCCCGCACCCCCCAGATGGCCGGCCCTGATTACTATCTAATTCTCTAGAGAAAAATATTCGGAGTCATTTTCGGCTATTTTTTCATTAAAAGTTACAAGTAATAATTGCAAAATTAATCATTCGATTAGATTAAAATTTTGGAAACTAAAAAAAATGTGATTAATTTCTGAAGTCGCATATACAGAATATCTCATTTTTCTACTCAAATTATATTATTCAATTCAATATTGAATCGATTTTAAGTAAATGCAGTACAATAACACTACATGAACCGAAATATACAGAAACGTTATTTCATTTTGAATTTCATTTTCAAAAATTATACAGCTGATTTATAAATAAAATATTTTTCATGAATTTTAATAGACATAAATCACTCTTATTGATTTTTGTACATTTATTTTTTAGGTATTTTTTTAATGATACAATTATTACATACTTATTTTCTATATTTATAAAATTTTTAGGTATTTTTTCAATGATACAATCGTTTGCATATTTATTTTTTAGGTATTTTTTTCAATGATACAATCATTTGCATATTTATTTTTTAGACACTTTTTTCAATAATACAATTATTCGCATATTTATTCTTAGGTACTTTTTCAATGATGCAATTTATTAATTTTTTAATAACATAATTTTTAAAGATGGGTGTGACTCTTGTATGTCTGTCGGGGATGAAACATTAGTTTTGGAGGCAGAAAGATTTGAGGCCCAATTGCACCAAAACTCTATTAAATATGCATGCTTGTGGAAAATTAATTAATTAGTTCTAACACACCACGTGCACGCTCCTTCATGGATCAAGTATTATTCCAATTTATGCCCATGATTCAAAATAGTTCCGAATTAATATTCGTATTGATCCAAAACGGTACATAAATAATTATAAACAAAACTTGGATTAAAGTTGATCACAATCCGAAAATTAAAATTGAATATAAATTAAAATTGCTGCTTATTTATTAGTTTAAAAACGAAAATTAGAATTTCTGATAAAATTTATTCAACAATAACGTAGTATTTCATTAAATTTCCCGATTAATAAATTGAGATAAAGTTCCAGAAAAACATTTCACAATATACAAATATTCACATATATTATTTATTTATTTTTGAAATGAGATGTGATATAGTACTTTCACGAGACCTCCCCTTTAATTTGAGTTTCAAAATAAAAGTAATCATAGTTTAACCAACTTCATTCATATTTCGTTAAAGTTAAAAGAATTCATGATATATCTGCTTAATCCTTTTGGGGAATCAAAATTAATTACTTTCTAAACAGTAAGCAATATTACAAGTGATCATTAAAATTTCAAAGTTAGTTCATTAAAAATATTTTAGATGTTTCATTTTATTGAAAATTTCTTAAGAAAAATACTAGAATCAGATATTGGATCTCGTACTGTTTATCCAAAAGTTTTTTTTATATAAAATATTTTTATTCAAAACTTTTTAATGAATAATTTTAATTTGTCGATAAATAGGATAAATCATATGTAGATATAGAAAATAAAAGTTCTGACGCAGCAACTCATCTGCTCATTAGTTTAAATGGAGAAACATGGAACATAACAAGATACGTATATTTTAGTTTTCAAATAATGAAGGAATAAAATAAACGAAAAATAATTTCGAAAATGCTAAAAGTTTAATACGCGAAATAGAAATGCATTCGCATTATAAGATTTAGTTAATTTATAATTTTGTATTAACTGATTGTTTTTAAAATTCTTCCTGAAATAAAAAAAAATTATTAAATTTTTACATATATTATAGAATCTAAGATGCAATTCCTTTAGATGATAAAATTTTTGATAAACAAGTAATTAACTCAGCATTTGGAACAAAATAAATTAGAGAATTTCGAAAACATTCAAAACTATCGTTACAAATTTAAACAATTATAGAAAATAAAATAAAAATATGTTTTGCTATGAATTTTCTTCTTTTTAATTATCATTTAAATTGGGAACATTGAGGTTTTCTGACAAAATAAAAAAAATAATTGATTAATTGCTGTCGCGAATCTTTGTTCCCTCTTATAACAGAAGAAAAAGTGTTAGTATTGGCACCGTATAAAATAGACTATCCGATACAAAGCTCCAAATTTGGCACATATATATTTTGTATATGAGAATTTATTTAAAATTTTAAATTGTTGAAAATTTAGTTACTTTTAGTTAGAGAATTTTACTGCAGATATTGCTGTTATATTTAAAAAGATATTTAATTTAAAGATATTTTTTTAAGATATTGCACAAAACTGATTCTTACTCGATTTTAAAATTTAAAAAATTGTCTTTTCAATGATAATTAAATTTACTTTTTTAATTTTCGTCACGATGAAAAGTTTTTTTTAATTTATAAAGACGGTTAAATTTGTTATAATAAATTTTATTATTTTATTCAAAATGCATAAATTAATTGTTGTATAGTTTTTAATTATATCCCTTTATTTATCTTTAAAAAATATTAATGCAATTATTTATAAGGATATTATCACGGCTAGAAAAGACATAAAAGTATATACATTTATTGAAATTAAAATTAAAAAATTAATACACGAACCAAATTTTTGAGTCGAAATGGTAATTTTTTAAATTTTAAAGCAGCATGAAAATTGTTCTATAGAGCGATGTCCTACTAATTTTTAAATTTATGCTTAAAAACATCAAAACTACAAATACAAAAATTTTTCGTGATACCATTAAAGCAGCGATTCTCAACCTGTGGGGCGAGCCCCCCAAGGGGGCGCGAGCACACTAGGGGGGGCGAGATATCCAAAAGAAAATATTATTTTAAAAAATTGAATAACTGATTGAAAGGAAAGCACACATACACATAGAAAACAAAATGCATTTCGATTAAACTTACTTAATAAAAACATACTAAATTAAAACTAATTTAATAATTCCTTGGGGCTATCTCGCAGAGCAAAATTTTTCGAAGGAAGGCTTAATATTAGAAATAGCTACTCTCAGTTCTGTTTTATATTTTGTCTTCAAAGGAGCCACAGCAGAAAATCCAGTTTCACAAAGGTAGGATGTTGAATGGTAATAGAATGTGAAATGACCTTGTTTTTAGTGTAGAAAAATCATCCTTACTCCTGCCCAAAATTCAAACAGTGATTAATTACTAAATTGCTTTTTAGTTTCGTCACTTGTCGTGAAGTCTATGAATTTTGCTTCCTCATCAATTGAGAGTCCTTCGGGAATCTTATCAAATGGATCCCTAACCCACTCGTAACTTGCTATCAGTTTGTCGTCAGCATGAAAATATTTTTAAAAATTCTTTGCCAGCATGGCTAAAGGATTTTCAATGGTTACAAAAACGACTTTTACATGTTCTTCTTCAGCCTTGTAAGTTTCAGTACAATCATCCACATTTGCAAACATTGTTAGATTTTTTGCTTTAAAATTCTGCTCCACAATTCCAATTTTCTACAAAAAAACATTAAATTTATCATTCGTATCCAACATATGTGTATTTGCACCTTGGAGTTGATGATTCAAGTTATTTAATTTCTCGAATATGTCAACCAGCACCTCAATTTCATCATAAATAAACCATCGTGAAAATTCTCGGCCTCCGGTCTATTTTCTTCTTCTAGGAAAATGGCGATTTCTTCTCTTAATTCATAAACACGTTGCAAAAATTTCCCACGTGATGATCATCCTGTCTCTCAATAAAATAGTAAAGCTGAATGTATTGAACCCATGTTTTACAAAGTGCGGAAAAAATTCTCAATTTCAGGGGACTCATTTTTATATAATTTACTACGGTTACAACCATAGTTAACACAATATTCATACCAGGACTCATTTCTTTCGAAGCCAGAGCTTCTCTGTGGATCATGCAATGTGTGCACTGAGGTGATTTTTGTTTTACAAGTGCTTATATACCTTGGAATCTTCCGGACATTGAACGAGCCCCGTCGTTGCGTATTTCGACGCAATTTTTATGTTTGCCACGTCCATAAAATCATTTAAAAAAGCAAATAATGCGACGGCCGTTGTTTTGAAATATATTGGTTTACAGAAAAGTAGTTCTTCTACTTCTGACATATTATCACAAAATCGAACATAGGCATTAAATAAGCATCTGTTGCTTCGTCAAGTTGGATTGAAAACAATTTGTCACGCAACTTCGAGAAAAGCTTACACTGTACATCTTCAGCTATATTGCGAATTCGACAAGCAACAGTATCATTTGAAAGAGGTAGGGACTGCAATTGTTTTGAAAAATTGTCTCCAAACATAGTTTCTACAATCTCAATTGCTGCTGGTAAATGATGTGAGGTTTTTTACATTTGGCTAATTTATATGAACTTTGTAAGATGCAATTAAAGCTGTTTTATTCTAAGTTTCTTTAAAAAATGGTTTTTGCTTTTTATATGATTTTAATTTTAATTCGAAGAATTCTCCGAGTTTGTTGACGTACTCACTATGAAGCGTTTCCAAATGTCGTTTAAGTTTATTAGGTTTCATGCTGTCTGCGGCCAACATTTTTGAGCAAATGATACACAGGGGTCTTTCTTCATTTATTTTCTTGAATATTTTCTTGATTTTATTTTCCTCGTCTGTATACTTGTTGATGCTTGATTATCTATAATGCTTGCTTACTTCAGCTTAAAATTTATCCATGAGTCTGTATAAATCTGCTGCCGTGAATATTTAATATGGTGAATTGCAATTAACACGAAAACATATATAACAAACACTTTCATGATAGATTCAATAGCGATAAAAGGATCGACTCGAATGAGACTGGCTGGATTTGAAACTTGCGTTATCGAACATTTTCCTTCTTCCTATGAGCAAACACTTACTTCACGTATGCTCGAGACGGAATCGGTCGTGTTGATTCCCTTCCACAAACATTGTTTATTTTTTCTCTTTTGTTTAATCATGCTTCTGTTTTATTTATTTTATTATTCGAAAAAATGTATTCCCAGTTTCTAAATTTAGCTCACCCCGTCTAGGTTAACTTTCATTAACGAATTTTTCTTTTTTCATACTCTTTTAACATTATCTCCCTGTTTGGCTTTCATTTCAAATGTAATATTTAAATTTTACCCGCTTTCATTCGCTTCATCTGTTCACCGCCCGCTTGTCCAAAATGCAAGATATGGTTTCTCGCCAACATTGGCTCGCTTTTACTCTTGTTTTGGTAGTTAGTTAAAAATAATTTAAAAACAGAATCCAAAATACTCAGTTCACATCATTGTTGTATACATTTTATTGTAAGCGTTGGGCGCGATGAAAATTATGATTGAAACCTGGGCCGGGAATACTGAAAGGTTGAGAAACGCTGTATTAAAGCAAAAGGTTATTTGGTGCACTTTCGAAGATTTATATAAATTCCACTCGAAAATACTAAATTGCATTGCACATTTTAAGCACTAATTTTCGACTACACACGTTTTTAGTGATATCTTTGTAATGAAATGTGCTGAAAAATCTTTGGATAAAACATATTAATTTTTCTGGTTGGTAAAGCTGACATTCCTAACGTTTCGATGGCATTATCAGAAAGAAACTATTTTTACACCTTGTGATATTTATAACTAATTTATAAAATATCAAATTCAACAGAAGAGCAAACGTTTAAAAAAAAGAATTCTTATCATTTTAGATCAAGACAATTTAAATAAGTTTAGAAATTTCTTAAATTTTAAAAAAATTTCTCAGTTAGAGTTATAGTCTGACATTCGCTGTAATACAA